>ARYC01005894.1:0-32666 GCA_000711775.1 Oxytricha trifallax | reverse complement strand
TAAAACCAAACTCAAGATCAGACATATCAATAGAGCAGATAGAGTTGTGGTTAAGTAAGATAAACTTCAGCCTCTCCCACATGATCCAAGAGTGCATTTTGAGTGATTAAATTCAATACATTTACTATAAATTTTACATTAAAACCTATTAATAACCCCAACCCCTAACAAATTCCCTACAAATCAAAGCACTTATAAACCTCATTAAGGGGTTTTGGGGTTTTGAATCTAGTTGTTGTTTAAAGTTTGTTTATATTATTCATAAAATTAAGTTTAAAAATTAAATCTTATGGATTTTAATATTAATTTATGATTAATTTTAGACTTTTAAAAATAGTATTTTATGATTATTAAATGCTATTATCAAATGCTTTTTGTGTCATTAGCTTTAACAAAGTCATGTATATGACTTATGAATGTTTCTTTATAATAATGAATAATTCTTAATTTATGATATTAATATTTATTTGTATATCTTTATAATTTTCGTTTGATTAAATTTAAAAACATTTCAAATTTACAATAATTAAAATTATTAGATAGCTATATAATTATCATGCATATTTTAATTTATATAAAGATAAAAAAGCGTTCTCCCTCTCAGCTCTTTTCTTATTTAAAATAAGGACGCCAAACTCCTCAAAAAACATGAGAATAAATTGGTTCTTCATTCCATTCTTAATTGCTAGCTATTTCCTACTTTTTGCATTGAAACTTGACTTAATAAATGCTTTTTATTTGTGATACTTGTAGTTAAAACTTTGGAAATAAAATTTCTTTGCAATCCATTTCACTATATTATAACTAGAATAATGCCAGTTTTTATTTTACTATTTTGAAGTATTTGAAATTTTAAGCATTCAAGTAGTGGTTTTTATCACTGAAATTGTTGGTGTGATTGTTGTTATTGTTCAATTATCAAATTGTTTCTCATGTTTCTCTATTAATTATGAGATACTTTTTAAGTGAATGGGTGCCTAAAATTCTAATAATTTTGCATAACATACTAACTAGTCAAATTTAGAATAATCTGCTTATGACTAGAAACTTATCTTGAAATCTTTAATTTAATAAAATATATTAGAATATATAATGGTGGAATTTAACTATTGCATTTTAATTTATTTTTCTGCATATTTTTTTGAGTTAATTTTTAATTTTAGCAACCAATTTATCATTGAGTATTTCAGTTTTAGAGAATAAAGATTTATTCTATTTGAATAGTTAAGCATTTAAGAGTATGTTATTTATTTTCAGTCAAATTTTATAACTATATATTAAAGTAGAAAACAATATTATACAATATAATTAAATTAATAAATTATTTGATTATAATAAATTTATATCAGCCACAGATGAGATCCGCCCCCCATTGAAACACATACCAAATCAAGTCATTTTCAATTGTTTTTGTAAGATTTGCATATTTCTTATTCTTCTCCTAAGTCAAAGGTTTGCTTGTCCAGATCATTTCTCTTTTGGGTCCATTATTATAAAGTTTTGCCAATTTAATTGGCACCAACTCTGACTGTGGAAAAAAAGAAATTGGTAAAGCTAAAAGTATATAATTAATGAAAGGAAATCCTTTGATTTAGTTGAAAGGAGCTGAATAATATCTAATTTAAAATAGTACCCGAGTTTGTATTTGGAAATAGAAATAGATATACATCTGTGATACATTCTATATTTTACTAGAAAAATAATTTTTACAATGTAGTTTTAAGAAATCTTGTGTAGAAATGTGATACTATTATAAATATTTAAAGTTGAGATGATAGTCCTCGGCTAGGTCTTTTGAGCTGCTAAAGTCTATAAGGTTTAATTGAAATTTGGGTACCTGGTAAAATTTACTAGTATTTAGAATACTTTGCATATTGTTGCTATGCTATATATATAAATTCAAGTTCTTGTAATGATCTTCCTTTTTGAAATATTTTAGCTTTTCATCAAATGTAACTAATTCTGTTGATGGTATTCATAGGCATTAATTATTTTTATAATATTAATTTCTTAGATTAGTCAAAATCTACTTATTCTAATAATCATTAAATAATCAAAGTCATATCTTAAAGTAAAAGTGTTATCTTCCTACCTTCTTGTTCAGCTCTTGGATCATTCTATTTGGTGCTTGAGTTTTTCCTTTGAGAAATCTTCATCTTCTTGTTCGTTCTTCAACGTTAATTGGTTTTGGAAAATATTGATGATCCTTGGCTACTTTTGTTAGCAAAGTCGATAGAAGCATAAATTGTGAAGTATCCAGAAATTTGAATTAATTTATTATTTGATGTTTATGGGGGTTGTTTTTTATAATCCTCAATATCTTTAAGTCTATAATGTATTTAATGAAGAAGCAGTCTTTGTTTATTCCTAGGTGATTCTATGATAGCTTTATGTGAATGAATGGAATTCAGGATATTTATGGAGCGATTTCTTATGCTTTCTTGATTAATCTGTAGGCACCCCTTAGAAAATGTTGTTTTTTATTATTGAGATTGAAATTAAGCTTAAGAAACTCAATCCTTACCATCTCTTCTGTTAAGTATGATTATCTCTTTCCATGAAGTTTCTTCCCCTCAAGCATAAATAGTTTAGTAATAATCTTTTATTTGATTCTTCGCATTTGGTTTGCAATAAATTCAAATCTCTCAACTTTTGTTGTCAGACTCCAGCAGTTATCTTTGATGTTATGATATAAGATATGTTAAAGATGTTAAAAAATACAGTTTATTATGATATAAAATATATATTCGGACACAAAACCACACTTATTCAATCTAGAATATTCTTAAATATTTTATTAAATATTTAATCTTAAATTGTATGAAAAAAAGCTTGAATTTTAAGGAAAACTATTTGTGATTTTAATCTTCTTTTTTACTCTGATTTGAATTACTTTAGTCTTATTAAGTAATTACTATTTTATTTGAGAAATATGAGAGATGACCAAATATGAAAATGATCCAATTTCATTTAATTTTTATAACACATCTTACTGTTTCAACATTAATCTAGAGTAATTTATTCTAAATGAACATTTCTATTATCTTTGTGTCATTTAAACATGACTAGGCGATTGACTTAAATATTATTAAGGGATGTTCGAGCTATAGAACTAATTTGTTTGTCAAATGTTCCATTTTGCTGCTCTTTTTTTTAATTGATTTTAGTTAAGAAGCCAGCATGTTTGATTGACATGGAATTGAGATCTTGTCAACCTATTTGAAAGAGTATTGTTTCTTGTTGGAGTCTTTAAGTATCGATCATTTGAATATGCGGTAATATCATTTAATTACATTAAATTTGAAATCACATAAAAGTAAGATATATATTTTTAAGATTTTAACAAAATTATTAAAAGAGTTGGTCGTTATTGTGAGAGTTATTCGAATTGGTTACCAATTCATATCAAAAGTTTATTATGATATTGTTAAGGAAATTGTGATTGCTGGTTTGAATAGGGTTATTATATATCTTGATAGATTCTCATTTCCCTCATCGATTTCTTAAACACTAATGTTTATTGTAGTATGTAGTTTTTAACACTTACTAAACCTTGATACTCTTCCTAAACCTTATTACTCATCCATCTGAATAATCATGATTAATTATATAACTTTAATACATTGATGATTAATATATTATTCGCATATTCAAGTAGACAAAATCCTGTTGTTTTCAATTCTGATGAATGCTTAACGGTATTTTCAATAATATACTCTTGCTAACATTGCCTTTAATCTCCTTACTAAATCGTAATCCAGCTCCTCTACTATTCTTAAGGGGTACAAAAGTTAACAAATTTAATAATAATAATAATAATAATAATAATTTGATCACATTGAGGTCTCTGGGGACCCCCGATCAATAAGCTTTAAAGCCATAAGGGTCAAGCCCTTTTAATAATATTATTTAAATCATCTGATCTGTTCAATCTCTCTGGTTGTCTCATCAATGATCTTATTTCAATTAATTCTTTAACAATTAACTCAAAATAATCTGTTTTTGTGAGCCCAAAACTGTCTTAAGTATACTCTTTCTCTGTAGAAATTAAATACATGTTTTTCAATCTCCTTCTCTTCTTCTTCGCTATCTATGGAGCTTACTCCATCATAAACTCCGGACTCAAGATAATCTTAGAGTTCTTACCTCGTTTCGTAACAAATTTAATTAAAGTTTATTTGCATTAGTTAAAATCTTAATAAAATTGTAGGTCAGCTTCTTTTATATTTATTGATTCGTAATTACTTAACTTTATTGACAATATTTTGAATAATTAGGTCTTTCTTATAAATCTTCATAAATTTCATCACTTTCTTAATTGTTTGACCTTAATGATTTCATTTATGTATTAATAATTCTCAAATCTGAGTTCATTATCTGCTTATTAGCAATGATTATTCGAATCTATGAGTTGTTAACTCATCTGTGAATGCAGTCACTTTATTGAAATTGATTAAATCTATAATTATTCACTTTTTAGATAATTTTTACGCTATGTATTGAGTTAATTATATACTAATATTACTATTACCATAAAACTCTGTCAAATCCCCATCTTTGAAACCTCACAACGTTTAATTCTGCTAATTTGTTTAAATAAAATATAAAGAAAGACAATGTTAGCAATTAGTTCCCATTAAAGAGCAGATAACTTAAAAATTATAAACAAATTCCATATAAAATTATAACATTTAAATTGTTAGAGTCTGATATTGTTTCTTGCCTTTGGCATTTAATAAATATTTATATAATAAATCCTGAAAATAGTAGCATAATACAGGAAATTTGATGTCTTTTTCCCGAGATATTACTCCAAATTGCTTTTAAATCACCTAACTATATGTTTAAATTAGGCAATTTCTCATTTCTAAATTATATTTGTCTGTTGATTGAATATATCTCCGTTAATTAAATAATGAGAAGATAAAAATAATATTTTTAATATCAAATCATAATCATTAAAATAGGCGGTACGATTAAAATCTAAGTTATTTACACTAAGTTTATAGCATTATCAGTCTTCTGGCATTTATGCCTGGAATGAAAGTAACAAGCTTTTTATGCAGCTAGATGGAGGCAAATATTTATAAGAGGTTCAGTTAATTTAATGCATTAATCAACTACTATATATAATTTTACCAAAGAATAATTGAAATTTAATATATAATGTTAATAAAAAGACATTAATTAATGAAAATGAACCTTTGCTTAGATATTTTAAATTGGTTAAACACTATGTTTTGTTGATATTTGAGTCAATAATCCTCTTAGTTACCATTTGTCCCGAGCATAGTTTATATCTTTCATCAAGGAATTTAAGATGAATTATTCATGCTATATTATTATTGGTATCTTTTAAATATTATTTCCAATTGAACAATTCAAAATTAACATAGGACATTTCTAGACAATGCCGGCTAACTGACTACCAATTTGATAATGTAAGCTAAATATGACTCAAAAATAATATTTTGTATTTTAATTATGAATTAAAGTTATTACTCTGTCAATTTTAAAATTGATTATATTGCTTCATATTTCAACTTATCTATTTTAATAGTAGAAAAGGACAAATAGACAAACATAAATATCTGCTGTTTATGAGGGAATAGAGTCTATGCCATCCTATGCAATGCTTATTAATCATGCAATCTTTTGCAACAATTCAATTCGTAATTATACAATACTACGCTTAAAATATAATAAAAAAAAACATTAAAATTAACAATTTAATATACACACTAAAAAGAAGATCAATTTGAATTGGTACAAGATTTCAATGAAAAAAAACAACATTTATATTTAATAAGAAAATAATAAAATTATTGCAATATAGTAATTATACAATTTTTGCTAATTGTAAAATATAAACGTTATTTAAAGAGTTTGAAGACTAAAACATTGTAAATTTAAATTTCTAAATTTGATAACTAATAAGGTAAAGTGCACAGTTACATTAATCTGAAATATGTAAAAATAATAAAATAAATAATGATCTTAAGACTAGATACAATTAAAATATAAATTAATAAAATTAAGTAAAAAAAATTAAGGAAATTAATGAAATTAAACCAAATATAAAAAAGAAAGTATATTTTTAAAAAAAAGGTAAAGAAGTCGAAAATATTTCTATGAATCATAATTGTTAATAACAAAATTTCAAGTCAATAATAAACAAATATGCTTAAATGACTTTATACCAAAATAATGATATCTTATAAAAAATCTGTTCTTATAATATGATAAACGCTTGTCATTAAACTTGTATTTGACCAAGTAAAATTTTAAAGTCCAGAAAACCTTCCAATTTCTAGTGCTAAGCCTCCAAATCATACTGTCTAAATTTTATGCCTCTCTTTGAATTCGGGTGCTAATGCTTACCCTATATTGACGACACTTTATACCCCACAAAACTCGAAAAAGGAGGCTTTTTAATCGATGTTTTCATTCAATTTTCCTATTTTTTGTTTGTGTTTCCAATTTTTAAGTGAAATCCAAGTTTTGTGGGACATGATGCGTCGAGATAAAGCTGAGCTCTTCGCACCACGAATTCAGAGAGTATAGTGGTGTTTCAAGCAGTTGTAATAACACAACAATCAATATAACAATCTATAATTTTCTATGTACTATATACCAGAATAATTTATAGTCCCAGTGAACCTTAAATTTTCATCATTCTCAGTGACTTAAATAGCACTTACTAAGTGGGCCCATTCTGCCCCTAAAATTAAATTCTTCTGAATACCAGATTTGTAATCATCCTATAGTACTTATGTATATGTTCTCAGTGTGTCCCTCGATACTAATTCGGCAACACTTCTAGGACATGAATTTGCAAGGGGCATGCACATACTTAATACCTGTTTCAGAGACTATAACGATTATATTATAATTCATAAGAATTCACGATAAATCAATGTTCCTGGCTCTGTGATTTTAAGTAAGTAGAAAAGATAATTCATATAAATCTGATTTTTTTATAGCTGTAAAAATGAAACACACATTCTATGCGCTCTGTGGAAAAAAGAAATTTATTATGTAGGAATAACTAATAACTACTCTCGAAGGATGAAAGAACATATGAAAGGTTGTAAAATCAAAGTAAGTGCTAAATATTAATTACTCTCTAAAAGAAAATGGAAGTCTCTTGCTATTATAATCAATCTATAAAGAAAAGAAGTATTTGACTATTAAAAAAGATTGATTCGATTATTAAGGCCCATAACTAACACTATGCACAGTAAAGATTGATGTCATTTATCAAAGTATTAATCACATTCTAATTGATTATATAGTCTACCTTTACCTTAAGAAACTAACACATTTATAACAAAACAATCATGACCATCATATTTTTCAACTGCTTCTATATATTATGAGTATAACTTCTTTAATGATTAACGCTGATCTGGATCTGAACTTTCATCATAATCTGCTAATAGTTCTTAAAGTGCTCTCTTATTACCTTATTTAAGTATAGTTATTTTTGTAAACTAATCTCTGCAGGTTGGATCTAAACTTCCTTTGAATCTTTATAACATCCATATTTATAAGATAGAGAAATGCCTACCAACAAAGAACATTTTTTTCAATTATAGTTTTTGTCTTATTTCTTTATGAGATTACTGGATATTTAATCATCGAATATAACTAACCAATTTTTTAACTTATTTGGTACATATTCTTTAATCATCTTTTATTCTTCGAATAATTTCTCAAGGAATTCAAGATCTATATCTTACATACAGTTATTTTCCTTAAACCCCTTATATTTTGACTGACAGTATTCTACTATCTCTCTCTATGAATCATCTGACTTATAAGTCATTGATATTAATACTACTACTCTCTTTGGATGAAATATTTTCTTTTTTATTAGATCTAGACTCCATTTCATTCCAGACTATAATTTTCCGACACCACTCCTTCTGAGTAGCAAGCATCTGAATGCTGAAAATTATTATTTTTTTCCTTCGATATTTTTTAGCTTTCTAAAAATGGATAAAGCAATTTAAAATTTACATAATTTAGCTGGGGTATATGTAATAGCAAATAGTTAATTAAGACGACGCATAAATAGAGTTATAAGATGCTGTTATTATAGAACCAATGATAGAATAATCACAGTAATAATAAAACTAAGCTGAGAGATAAGAATTAATGGAATAATTTGCACAGTAACAATAAAACTATTCAGAATTAAACAATTAAGAATTTAATCAGCTATATAACTAAATCTATCCAAAGTAGTAACAGCAATAATAGAACAATATCTAACGCAGTGAAGAATTAAAATAAATAAAGAAAAAAAAGAATAAGTAAGATATGTTCTTGGAAATATTCCATAAGAATAAAGACTAAGAGTTTAGTAGTATCTTTTTAATGCAATTCAGAATCCTATATAGCTTTTAAAAAGAAGCTTTAGACTTTAGTCAAATATGCTGCTTATGGAGATGTTTTATGGGAATATTTATCGCTGTAGTGGAAATCCAAAGATGAATAATAGAGACAGTAAATAAATCCAGATTAAATGAATGATTAATAATTCATAGAAATCACTCAAAAGAAAGTGCTGCCGAGGGAATGTAGAAGGCACTACTATCGTTAAGATGGAATATTAAAATCATTAGTTATCTTTAAAATAATAAATGTTAATAAAGAACCGAGGATATATTAAAACATGTGATTTTCTAATCATCATTTATCAACCGACAATTAATTATTTTTTTCAATAATATTCATCCTATGAAAATGGAAAGTATATAAAAAGATTTAGGTCGGCTCTCAATCGCTGATAAATAAAAAGGATATTCATTTCTCGATATATGTGGTGCCGATGTAGATTCATCTTATTTCCGCCAAATAACACAATAATTAGTTTAAGGTATATATTACATCTCCTGTGGTGGTTAAGATGTTTCAGAAAATGCAAGCTTTAAAATTTAAATGGACGATGAAGACTGTCTACATTTCTTACATAAATATGCTATCGTTGCTGATCTTTACTGTAATAACACACTAGGTACAGCTAAAGCAGGATTCGTCGAAAACTATGCAACTCTCTTTGAAGGATTAGAGTGTTAAATTTGATAAGTGTCCTGGTCGTTCCCATAGGCCAAATACTATCAACAATAGAAATTAAGTAAATGAAGTAAGAAAAAATTAGAATATTTTGGAAAAGGAATGGGTATTAAATAACAAGATTTTGCATTCCCAAAAGCAGAAGATGATACTAATCTACCCGTCGGAACCTATACTTATGGAAACTATACTCGTCAACTATTTGCACACAGCATTGATACAAGTATATTTTAAACAGGTGCTCTCTATAAAAACAAAATAGTTGCTCCTTTAAATGCAATCTTTCCATGTCTCGATATTCTTTCCGATGATGTTTGTATCTTCTCATCGTTAGGATAAAAAATTAAATTTAACGTCAGAACAGTATTAGCTAACGAGTGTGTAGAACCAAAGGTTGATGGACAAGCTCCTAAATATTTACTCAAAAATGTTTCGTTGTTTAGAACCTTTTCAAAGATGGATTCGATCAGAAGAGATGTTTTATTGAAATCAACTGTTATGTTACCAAAATTTAATTATTAATTATATCCAATAACATCAGTAACAACAACTTTGAATCCTATTTTTCCAATCCAGTAAAAAGATAGATTTCGTGGAATTATATTTGCATTTCATTCTAGAATTAATAGTGCTTCTATGGGAGATGTTAGTGGTGCACCTGTCGCAGGAAATTTATTGACCAATGTTCCAACAACATATAAAAATCCACAGTCATATTTTCCACAGCTACCAATTGAAGAAACTACTCTATAGATGGGTGGAGAAACTTATTCTCTCAATAAGGCTTAAATTCAATTCATTCATTTGTCACCAATGTTTGGAGATAAAAAAGAATCTTACACCAATCCTATCCAAAACAGTCTTAAATGGGCTTATTTTCTTGATCTAACTAGATTTGGTTTTAACAATGACTTATTCGGATCTTCTAATAATTAAGTCACTTCTCTGTAATTATAGATTAGAATTAAAGTTGGTCCATAGTCAAGATCTCTCGGTGGATAAACAGAAGATTGGTCAGTTAAATATTTAGCTAATTTCTAGTTTTATTAGTTATTTAGAAACCCAATAGATGTTTGAGTGTAGAAAGGGATTGCATTAAGTTGATATTGATTAGTTGTCAAGTCAGATTATTTATAATTAAAATTTCTTCTGTTTTTGATTGTTAAATAAATGAGACAAAATAGGAGAAGATTTCTCAGTCATATAATAGAAGATAATCTTGAAGATATGTTTATATGATTGAAAACAAAATTAGATGCATTGTAACAAGTGATTGATATTTTTAAAGATTTCCCGATAAAATAACACAATAGCAAATGGAGGCAACAAAATTAGAAATGATATCAAACAATTATCTAAAAGAGAAATATCTATGATCGATGTTTATTCTCGTTTAGGTGGTATTCTCTATAAAGCAAACATTATTCAAGGATAAGAAGTGCTCGATGCTTTATCCAAGAGAAAGGATTCATTGTTATTTGATTTTGTCAGTGAGGATTAGGAGTTGTACAGAAGGGCATATATGTAAAAAGTAAAGCCAACATTTGGTGTTTAAAAATGATAGCAATAATAGCAACAGTAGCAATAAAATTAATCAGAAGATAGGGATGATTTAATGACTGGTGTAAGATACAATAACTAATAGAATATATAAGGAGGATTATCAATCGATAAAAAAGTGAAATTTAATCAGATAGAAATTCAAATGCACATCCCCTCAATAGTAATATGTAAGGTATTTAAAAAGCTCAAAGACTGACTCCAGAATAAGTTATAGGTTAAGATCGTGATTTTCTATAATTCTTTGATCGTTATAATTAATAGAGATGATAAATCACATCGCCAGAAATTTAACAGATACATCAAGTCAGAAATAATATCATTCAGGATGTAGAAGAAATTAAGTTTGAAGAATCATAACCACTAACGTTGGAAACCAAGTAATGAAGAGATGAAAGATCCATCATCAAATTAGTAATAGTAATAGTAATAGAGGAATAGATCCCATTCAAAGTCTAAAAATGGGGTGTTTTATATAAGTAGGAATAGAAATAGTAGTAAATATAACAATCATAATTCAAAAATTAACTAGCAGAAATTTATGAATAATTACAGCAGGATGAAAATTTGAACTAATAGCCATATTAACTTATGAATAATCTGATAAGAATATAAAAAACCTCTAATAATCTTCATGAAAAGTATTGCTTTTGACGCTATTAATGATCATCTATTAAAAATAAAGAGTATTACTGGACTACATATATCTTCAGAATTACAGGCTAGAATGAGTTAAGCTATTTAATCGATTGATTTAGCTAGTGCTGAAAATACGAATCAATAGTTAGATATGATATTGAATGGATTAGAGTAATTTTATTGTATTGCTAATGAATTATCAAACTTACAGTAACAAATAGATTATTGGCAAAATACTATTAACGATGCTAATGAATATATAAGGGCAGAAGCTTATCAAATATAAAATACTGATCAGCATGATCTGAATGCTATAGTGGAATAAATATAATTCAGTTATAATCCAAACACTAATCAAATTGATATTGAAATACCATAAAAGTTATCAAGATAACACTATTAAATGATTAAGTAATTATTGGTCTAAGTAGTAGAAAGATTTGATGTTACTCATAAAAAAGATGTTAGTTCACTTATTGATTAAAAATTAAATTCTGTAGGTATAATTTCTGATCCTTCTATCTCTAATCAACCGATGAGAGAATAAGTAGAGGAGAAAAAAGAGGCAGTTCTAGAACAAAAAAGAATTCACAGTAAATGCAGGGTGGCGAAAAATCAATCACAAGAGATTTAACTCAAGAGCTATAGTAAGACAAGATAATGATGCATATAAGAAAAATGTTGATAGAAAAATAATATCTCAAAATAATCCGTTCGAAGCTAGATTTGATTTTGTAACAGGACTGTAGAACTATATTGGAATAAAAAAAATAAATATAGTCCATGGATAATAGATCAATAAATCTGAAAGCAGCTATAAAATTATCTCTATAATATGCAGAATAAACTCATCAGTAAGACTTACGCTTCTGTAAATATAATCACAGATAAAAGATAGTGCTAAATCGGCTGCATAACTATTAGATATATTAAGTCTTGAATGATCAGTCCATGAACAGTGATAAATTTAATATAACTTCTATATCATTATTATTATCTATAATAGTTTTTATTTTTTTCATATCACAGTTGAGTAGTGTTACATCTAAATAGTTAACAGTTTTTATACTGTCAAAAATAACTTATTAATTTGATATTGCATTCTAAAATACTTTAGTTGTTTTACCACCGAATGTTGTATTATTCTCAATTTGATAAGTCATACTTCCACAACCAGTATTGCAAGATTTGTGTAAATTATTCAATAAAAGTAAAATTGTTGAAAATTATGTAAAATCATATGCTCTATCACCAGTCTATATGTTTCTATAAGTTGCATCAGTAATATTAAAACCCATTTTATTCCACCCCTCACCAATTGGTCTCCATTCAAATGCATCATTTGCTGCATATGAAACAGTCTATAAATAACTAGCAATATTTTCAGAATTATTTGCTAGTATCATATTATAATTATTGACATAATTAAACCACTCTAATAACTAATCAGCACTATCAACATAATAATTCAAAGTTAGTGGAACAATTTCTTCTAGATTATTAGTCTTAAAACCGAATGAAAAATCACTCCACTGATAGTAGAAATTTTCGAATAAATTATCGACCTTAAATGCGTGCGAAGTCATTCATTTAAAAGAGTAGCTATTTTTTAAATCAACAATAAATGAGGTATCATTTGCATTTAGCATTCTCTTCAAACGAGAATTTATATATATTTTTGATTCTCTCATATTTTACCGACAATAAAAATGGAAGGAGATTTAAATAACACTTTTATAAATAGTGGAAACATTAACGGTGGAAGTCAATTATAAAAAATATTAAGTATGATGTCAATATGAATAATCATGCTATCAAGAATTTAAAATATCCTATGAATTATAATGATGCAACTAATATGCAATATGTAATTGATACCTTTCCCGTGGGGCAAAGATAACCAGGATAATTGGCTGCACTGAATATAATAAATTAAGCACTACCATTGATTGCCACGTTTGATCTTACAAGCAGTAACATATAATTATACATATATAATAGTGATGGAATTAATAAATCTGCCATCAATAAATTTACCATGAATTCATCAATAACTACAGCTATAAATTCTGAAGCAACTCTCCGATAACACGCAAATAATATTCTATAGAAAAATATAGATCATGAGCGCGATTATAGAATTAATGCAATACAATCTGTCTACAATTCGTTGAATGATGAAACCAATAATAGAATCACCGCGGATGAATAATTACAAGATAATATTGATCAAGAAATTTCTGACAGATCATCATTAGCAATATCATAGACAATTCAAACCTGTAATAATTATACAGATCATACAGCAATAAATTTGACAAATAAATCCTACTTATATGCTCAAGATTCTGCAATGCTATTGTCAGCCAATAATTTTACTGATAATAAGCGATTGGATTAATTCCAAAAATCAACGAAAAATATTGACATGAATAATGTATCACTGACAAATATTGCATACCCTGCTAATTTTGATTCAGCAACAAGTGCCAGTTATGTTGCATCTGCAATTGTACAAAATTATACAGAATAGAAAACATATATCGATACCAAGATCAATTAATTTTAACAGAATCAAAAGCCTATACTGATTCACATATTCCCATAATTGATCACACATAAATTTACAATTCTACACAGAAATCAAAAGTCTATTTTAGTGGTGATAATTTAATAGATATAACTAGTAATAATATTAGTCTTGGAAAAATCTATTGTCCAATTTGATAGGAAGATAATAACTTTGGAATTCTTGCCAATAATAAATTATAACTACAGTCAAATTTGTCGTCAATCTCGTGCTACGGATCAAAACCATTATTGGCAATTCCTAATATAAATGCTCACCAATTGGTTGATGCTGGAACCGATGATTCTACAAAAAATGTATATCAAATGTCAATATTTCTGTCGGTAGTTCGCAGTTGAACTTGAGTGATGGACATTTCGATTTAGGAATTGGTCAATAAAAATTCCAAAGTGTGAGCGGAAATATTTCGCTATTATTATTATGAAATTAACCATGATCAGATCCAACATTAAGTCTATATCCTACTACATAAGCATCCGAAATGGGAACATAAATTCCAATATAATTCACAGGAAAAACAGGCAATTCATCTTTGACTACAATCGATCAGTAAAATTAATTTGGCAGCAAGAAATACATCGATGATTAAGTGTCGACAAAAATGAATGCTACAACAATACTCAATGCGATTGCGAGTGGAAATCCTGCTGATGGAAATGTGTCAAATAACAAATCTAGCAACACCGACATTGCCAAATGATGGAATTAATAAATCTTATGCAGACTCATTAATTTCCGGAGGAAGTTTATTCTCAGTTGGCTCAATAATCGCATGATATTCTAATAATATTCCCATTGGTTGTTTATTTTGTGACGGATAATCATTCCTACAGTCAACATATCCAGATTTATTTGCATTATTGGGATAAAATACAACTCAAAATTTCAAAGGATTATTCCTTCGAGGATTGGAATCAGCTTCAACACCAGTGACAGAAACATAAATAAATAGATAACTCGGTGACTTATAAAGTTATGCTTTCGCATTCATAATCACTAAGGAGGATTAACAGGAGTTGTTGCAAATGGAACATATGGACTTTTACGAAGATCTCCTGGCGGTGCAAATACTGTTCAAGGAACCCATATTGGAGTAGAAGAACCCGATCTTGTTTCTCCGCTATAATATATTCCAAATGAAGGTGGATTAGAAACTCGTCCAAAAAGCATAGAAGTAAATTATATTATGCGTGCATCGATATCTGGCAATAGTTAAGTCAATGGAGCATTTCCATCAGCAGGAAATATTAATATGACAAATCTTATTAAAATTACCAATCTCATTAAATCTACTTTGGTGACTGATTCTGCTAAAAAAAATTATACAGATTTATAATTGGCTTTAAAATAATCACAGACATAAACAGATGCTAGATATTACTTGAATACTGTGCCATTAAATTCTATCACAATTCCAACAGGAAATGTATCTATAAATTCTAATAGATTAATTAACCTTTCTGATCAGATTTCAAGATAAGATGCTGCTACTCGTGCGTGGGTATTGGCAAATACTATAACAGGGACTCCTGGAAAAATACAAAATTCAACAAAAACATCTTCATCGTTAACCTGTGGATCAAGTGAATTAGTTTCTACTGTTGGATTAAATATGGGTCTCCAAAAAATAACAGCACTATAAAATGGAACAAGTTAGAATGATGTCGTCAATCTTGGTCAATTATTAACACTATCGTTCTTGAAAAATGGTACAATGTAATTCCAATTATCATCAACAGCTGCGCGTTATTTTACAGGTAGTAATAATCCAGATGTAAAAAATCTATCTGCAAATGGAACATTATCATCGTATAATTCTGACAGTAATTAATTCTTTTCATACACATCTGGCGCATTATAAGCAATATTTGATAATTCATAATTACGTTTTGCTAAAAGATGCAAACATAGCACAAGTTCTTCAGCAATGTCTAACGCGGTTTATATAGATTCTTAAACAATTTCAACCGCCGATACAACACTTATTGTATAAATAACAAATAGCAGCCCTTACACAAATGGACTTTAATTAAATAAGTGTAATATTACAGCACAAAATTCAACCGAATATATCAAGAATTTTAACTTTAGTTCTGTAAGATAATTTTTCCGTAGTGATCAGACATATTCCCAGTCATATTTTCTTGGACCGAATTCACCGATCGATAATAGTGTTTAATGTTACTATAAAGTAATAATATTATCATCTGGCACTGGTGGACTTTTTGTTTAGAATGGAATTCTTGGAAATTAAACAATCTATTCTGGTGGTTAATCAAGAGATTATAAGTGAAATATTACACCTGTAGATTTGGATGGTGTCGTAGAAATGAATTTTGTGCATTATTACTTCGATGAAAATAAGTGTGAATAGTTGGATGTATTCCTCGATGATTGTTTCAAAAATAAGTAATAATTTGGCTCGATATTTGAAGATATTCCTAAGAGATTTTAGACAAGAAAAGGAATCAATAATCAAGTCAAAAATATAAAACTGACAGAAATAAATGACGCATTCTTACAGTATCATTAAGTAGCAATTCGAGATTTAAAATCAACAATAAACCAACAGTAATAAATCATTGACTAATTATTGGTTAGAATTATAGCATTAGAAAATAGATGAGATTCCATAAAAACTAGAAGAATAAAGCCATAAATTCATATGAATAAAAATAGCGATGTCCAAATTTGGACATTGCTCCATAAAATCCAGAATTATAAAAATATTGATGCGCAAATCTGCGCATCAATTTCAGTCATAAAATTCTAACAGAAAATGATTGTAAATAAAATTTGTAGGAATAAAAATAGTGGTGCATAGATCTGTGCATCGGTGCAAAATAAACATAACTTAATCATTTTCAATAATTCCACTCCTCAAATCTTAAAAGTGGAAATCTACTATATTTCTCTTATCGGTCTCAAAATCTGAAGACCGTAATTATTTATTTTTCATGAGAATTAAAATCGGGATAAAACAAAAAATGACTTAAATCAAAAATGGATCTGTCCTTAAAAAGCTTTGAATAATATTTATAGAATGGACATGAAAAAATAATTGTAGAATTTATCAATAAAAATGAAGAATTGAAATCAAAGAATATTTGAAGTGTTTGTTATAACACTTATAATTTTGAGTTATAAATTTATTCCAGCGACGGATCGATATGTTATAAATGCTTTGCTCATCATTCCATTGCTAGTAATGGTTATAACTGTTATTTTTGTAATAGAAATTTTTATAATAAAATAATACACAGAGGCAGGCATTCCCAATAATTTAGTCAAAATTAAATTATGTGTATAGTGTAAAAATGATAGATGTTGTTTTTCCTGTCAAAAGTGCAGTGAAATTGTCTGTAATATTTGTAAAAAATATTCGCAGTAGAATTAATTATAATGATTTTATTGTAAATCATTTTCCTATTGATTCTTTTTTGGTCTCACGGAATTCCGAGGGGCTCCAATTATTTTTGATTATTCTGTGGCTCGAATTCCAACTACGAATCTTAGGATCTATAGGACAATAGATATTCCACTGCTGAGAATTATCAGGAGCTTTATTAATTTTGTTAAACATTTTAGGATCTATAATTATATTCCGCACTTGGAATTCTAAGGCCAGATTTTTTTAAAAAATGAATGATCAATAAAATTAATACTCGCCCATTCATCATCCTAAGGTTCATCCTAAGAATCCTGAGAAAAAGTTAGACAGTTATAGGATGAGTTAGGACGCCTATTAAAATTTATACTATAAATTGATAGTCAAATTATACTTAGGAATATAGGTCCTGCATTTTAGTTTCAAAAGCTAAAGTCTGATCCAAAAAAAAGTTGTGTGTTTGTTATCATTTTTTTTATTTTCGTTTTGACACTGATAAAAAAAACGACTGTAAAAAATAATTGGTATTATCTGTAAGGGTTGGCTCACATTTGAGTGGACCTCTTTTTATCAAGAATTATTATATTATTAATTTGCCGCCCAATTTTAGACGGCGGAATATTTCTCGTTAGTAATCCGTTATCGGAATTCCGTCTAAATATTTTATTGTAAAATTTTACCGATGGAATTTCAATCACTATTTTATTTGATATTTTGTGGTCGGAATTCGAGCCACGAATTTTACAGTGTGATTTATGCAAGCCCCAATTGGGGCGCACAGATTATAAGCAGTGTAATATTACAGAGAAAAATAAATGAGGGTCCTTGGAATTCCAAGGGGCTCCATTTAATCTTCCTATGGAATTCCAGCTCCAGAATTTTATCAAAAAAAGATTCGGGGGAGTGCGCTGGAATTTGAGCGGACCCAATATATCTATATTTAATCGTTTGGTAGAATTTTACCAAACCATTTTTTAATATAAAAAGATTCATAGGTTGAGGATGAATTCTTATCAACCTAATTTTCAATCGTAGATAGATTATGCCGTTGAACAATCAATCATCATTTCACTAAAATTAGCTGTAGGCTATCCAACAGTTTATTCATAATTTTCTTTTGTCTTTTCACTAGAAATTTCACTTTTGATATTTCATAGTTACCAAATACTTATAACTACTCATCGATAACATGCTGTGCATCGATATTCTATGTTCTTTTTTTCTAGTGAAAAATAAGATTGACGTCAGAAGTATACTGTTGTTATTTTAGATTTCCTACTTTCAAATTTTTATTCTGTAACCATTCGTGACATAATTATTATGAGGTTCCTTTTTTGAAATTCAACAGATGTTAATCTTAATTTTATACTCATTATTTTTCCCTTGTTTTTATTGATAATACAATATCACTAAAAAATAACAATATTTATTTTTATCACTTTTAATCATCGTGTGAAAACAAATAAACAGGGAAAATTCCAAGTATAATCAATTCTATTCGATAAATATAAATTTTCGACAGATGTTGCAAAACAATGGCTCATTGATAATAAATTTAAATCTTCATTTGCCGGTAAAAAGACACCCGATGAAACTAAAAATAAAATTAGATTTCGCTATTTAAATCCCTAGGAATAACTTTCATATATCACTGTTGAAATCCATGATGGAATTCAATTTGTCGTATAATATTCCTCATCTGATTCTATGAAAAAATAAAGAGTAAAAAAAGAGCAAAAAGATAAAAAAGAAAAAGAAGGATGTAGTATTGTGTCAAAATTGTTAGGGGGTATTAATCATGATTATCACGGTAAAACTCTTCAATGATTTTTATAATTAAAAAAATGATAATAATATATAACTGTCAGTAATAGATTCAATCTTATTTACTGTTCATATTTCTTTTTGATACTTTTACCATATTTTTAAAATCATCAGTTAACTGTGAAATTGGTTCTGGTGTATAATTTGATTCTTCAAAATCTTACTGTTCTTTTTACTGCTCTTATTTATATATTCCTCTCTCATTCTTTTTGCGAAACATTCTTCCTATCTTTTTTTTTTCAATTCTGGATCATCCTAGGGTCTTGGATATTTGATTTTTATTTCCGTAATTTTTAGCTTTAAAATTGTATCTAATTTTTTAGAATTAGAAATGTTTCTAAACATACACAGACCAAAAATTTTAGGTTTTACATTCTATTGTTTTTTATCAGCGATAAACCATATTGATATTTTGTCAATATTACGCACTGTAAATTTAATTTCATTCAATACTGGGAGACTATTAACTAAATCGATTAAATCATTGACATCATTTTATGTCTTTTATGACTTAATATTTACAAATGTTTATTTAATTTCTGTTTCGTTTAAAACTGATTTAATTTTTTTCTATGAAAATTATTGTCTCATTTATGTTGTTATTATTGTCGCTTGTTTTATAGGAATTCAGAAAGTCAATAATATAATTTTTTTTTTATTTTTCAAAAATGAGGAATGAAAAAATCAATATAAAACAAAAAAAGAATGAATGATTAATGAGTTATTATAGTGATCACTTTTTCTTGGTGTGCTTCACACTCTTCTTTTTAGATTTATTTGTAGATACACCACTCTTCTTTTTTGCTTCTCTCAGTGCTTTCATTTTTGCGCCAAAAGCTTTCTTTTATTTTTCAGTCATTTTTGAACTTGGCATTTTGTCTATTATTTTTAACAAATTATAATGCTACAAAAATATTGATATTTCTTTTTTACCATCAATCAAAAAAGAAAAGATATCATACGACTAATTTTATTCATCACTGGAACTGAATAATATCTTCATATAATACTGGTGTATATGGCATTAATTTCTTAGTCTCTTCATTTGGCATAAATCCATAAGGAACATAATAATTTGGATTTTTTTGATATTCTTTTCTGTGAGTACATGTTGTTTTTAATAGTTGCATTGTCATTGATTTATTGAATACTCCATAGATATATTCAATACCATTCTTTTTTACCTCATGTTAAACTGGCATTTATATTCTTGGTTTTTTAGGCAATTCACACGATACCATTTTATTGTCAGCAAAAGTTTGGAATGATATTAATTCTCCATTGTTAATACATGATTAATCGCTTATACCTTTGGTCCTAATTTTCTCTACTAATTTGCCATCCTTTGAAGATATAAATATTAGATTGCCATTGTTTTTGGCTGTGCGAAAATTCCATTAACAATATTTGCAAGAGTATAATACTAGGGATCAATAACTTATTCTTTGACAGATATATCACCACTGAAGAATTTCATTCCGTATGCATCCATTAACTCATCAGTAAAGAAACCATTAGTGGCTTTTAATAATCCTTGAGGAATGACATTTTTTATCTCTAACTTTCTCTTCACAACGAGACTGTCAGTATCTCCATATGCTGGTTAATCTTCAATATTTTATGAAGGATTGATAGCCATATTGAAAAGCTGAGTCATGAAGTGTGAGTAAGCTAATACATAAGCACCGATAAATGAACAGCGACTTGTCTTATAATTTTTGACTTATATTTTCTCTTCACCGATTAATAGATAATATGTATTATTGATCATGAAACAATTCTTTAGCTTATTTTTTCTGAGAAATTCTGCAAAGTCTTGTTTATTTTTTACTAATTATATCTTCTATAATCTATCTTGTTTTATAGATTACCCATAGGTAGAATTGCCAAGAAATTTTCCAAAAGATCTTAAAGCATCTCCTGATCCTTTCTTTTTAGTATTCATCTATGAACCTTCCTCTTTTATATCAAAAGTTTTTTATGTCCATTTTCCATGATGGTTCCTTTTTTGTCAAATTTAATACCCTTATTTATCGAATGAATTTTGCCATCATTTGCAAGTATCATAGCCATACGAAGAGAAGTTAACACTTTTGTTCTTCTTCCAAGAATATATATGTTTTTATCGAGCAATTCCTTTGGCAAATTTGAATTCTTACAGTTTTATCTTTCTGTAGAAAATGGCACACATGGTTCTAACAAGTTTGTATTCTCTTCAAAGTAACATTAAAAGATACCAAGTCTCTATAAGTTTGCAAGTTATGATAATACTTTTTAGATACCTATATTCTAGAATATTTAATTGTAGATTTATAATTAGCACTATAGATCAATGCTATCGTGAACCCATTAATATTTAACGTAGGGATACCATACTTCATAGCTGCTGCATACATTCCCGAAATATCGAGATAATTATATTTAAAAATGCTGCTATCAGTATTCCTACTCTATTGCTTCATTCTTGGACATGTTCTTCCACCATAGACAGAAGATCTAATGAATTTGGCCCCCCCCAAAAACACGCAAAAAAATTTATTCATTTTTTTCGTAATTACTTATTTATTTTTTTATGTAATTTTAAAAATCCAAAAATACGTAAAAATTAATTTTAACAAATTTATTTTGTCAATTTTTATAAAAATAAAGTGTAAATTATTTTTAAGTACTTTTTATAATTAACAATGATAAGTATGAAATTTAAAATATATATCTCCTCTCTGCAAATAGTGAATTTATTAAGTATTTTTAAAGTAATTATATTGCATATTGACAATTGACATATCATTTATATCTCAATCTCTAGACTTGAAAATTAAAATCTTTTAGATATAATATATTTAAAAATATAATGGCAATATTAATCTAAATGACATATCTTAGATTTTCTTAAGTAATTAAATAATGAGATAGAATACTAAAAATTTACAAATTAATTATAATTAATTTTATAATATAAATTAAATCTCTGTTATTTAAAAATCTCAAAATTAATAAAAAATATAGCACTAATATACGATTTACATAGCATAAATAATCATAGTTGCTGCATGTTGAAAAATTAAATTTATTATGCACTTAAGTATTAAAATTTAAGATAAATTTGTATGCATAGACTTATCTATAAAATAATTATCCTATTCTTTTCCTATTTAAGTTTTTGAATTTATGAAGAGTATATTATTTTTTAAAAAACTAATATATTTTTATATTCAACTATTAATTAAGCGGTCAATAAAATCAAAGTCAGTTAACGTAATTATTATCATACATAAACTTAAATATCTATTATCTTATAAATATAATGTTCATATAACCTTAAAAAATCAAGGACTTCAAAACTCATAATTAAATAAATACTAAATAAATCATTTTGTAAAATGTATTAGTAAGTACTAAAAGAGTTCTGCATTAAATTTAATCATTAGTTACTTTACATAAATATTTAAAGAAAAAATAGATTTATAATAATTATTGAAGTAAAATAAAAATCTTGATTAGCTAGCTACTTATTTATTTAATTGAAAATTATTTGAAGAAAAAAATATTTATAATTACCAAAGTCTAGTTAAGTTGAAAATTATACTCAATTCGAAATAAAATCTTAAGTCTTAAGTTTACAAATTATGTCGATAAAACAATTAAAATTATAATCTCTTTTATTATTAATTAGTTATAATAAGTCAAGATAATTTCATTAGAGTTTATAGTATTACTAATTTCCTTCTCATCTAGTATGTTGTTTTTTTTACATAATTTTACATTATTTTTATCCTTAGATTGATTTAATTTGATAATTATATATATATATTTTATAATCTTTTAAATTTTAAAAATAAAAAAATAGATGGTTTAAACTTTAAATATTTATGAATTTTTATTTTTAAAAAAACAACACAATTAAATAATAAAATTATAACAACTTTATGTTTGAATATTATAATGAAAATTGACATTATAAATTTTTTAAAATTCATTTTTTCGTATTTTGAGATTTTGAAAATTACGTAAAAAATTAAATACGTAATTACGAGAAAAAAAAAATCGGATAAATTTTTTGCGTGTTTTTGGGGGGCCCTAATGAATTTCCCCTCATAGTATTCATTGTGATAAATATGAGTCTTTTATTTATCAGCTGCATTTCTACCAATCTTATTTCTATTCTTATCATATTTTTATTGAATGCAATCATTTGGTAGATTTGTCAATAAATCATATCATGCCATTGAACTCACAGTAGAAAATTTGAATACTGATGTGCCAAGACATTTCATTGATAAATCATCGATAGATTTCAAAAGATGTGTCAATACTTTAGTATCATTCTTAGTATATAGTTCAATTTATTTCAATACATTGACTTTTCTATAGCACTTTATTGTGTATGTTTTATTATCATTCACCAATATAGAATCAGTAGCTTTTTGTTTGTCTTATAATTAGAATTATTATTCAGCGAGCTATTCAATATTTTATAGAGATCTGATTATATGTGTAGTATATATTTTTTCACCATCAATCATCTTATAACATTATACTGATTAATAACATTTAACATCACTTGCAAGCATATCTAATTACTCTTGTCATTTCCTATCGAATTGATATCCATCTTTAACAATATTAACAATATCATGCAATAATAAATACTATTGGCGGACATTCATTTTTGAATATATTTTTACTCACATAGAATCTTTTTTGAAGATAAATAACGATATTTTAGCATATTAATAACAACATCTTTATCACCCCTTTTCATTTAATCTGTACAATACGATTTACATGCAGAAGCTAATGATGAATTAGTAATCTAACATAGATCAAGAGTTGATAATACATATTCCCTTGATAGTGTATCATAGATTCTAAATATAACCATGCATGAACCTTTAAAAGTAGTGATCAATCTTTATCCTTCACAGTCAAAATCTTTGTCTTTAAGAGTTCTTTATCAATAAAATATAGATCGAAATTGGCACCATTGAAATAGATAAGAAATTGCATTAATTTTCTCTAATGTTTAATCTTTGCATGAAAGTGAATGCCAAGAGCTTTTCTATTCTCCTTAATCTTCAATACCTAATCAGCATATTCATTGATGACTTTCTTAACATATTAATAAGTCAATAATTATACATCACAATCCTTCTGAAAATCTGAATAAGTGACACTAGATTCTTCACCTTTATAGTAATGAATAATATGTTTGAAGTATGGTTTTAGTTCTATCATTCCATATTTATTGCTATAATTAGCAGTCTCAAAATCTAGATAGATTGAATTTTTATTGTAGTATTAGAATTAACACGGCTTAGGGACTTCACTCATTTTTATATCATCAGCCATAAGATTTCTTTCAAGAATAGATTAGTATTAATTAGCATCAACAAACAATTCTATATCAGAATCCACTTTTTGTGACAATAATATTCTTAGTGTTTCGCATCTAAAGCCCTTGAGATATATTTAGTCAGAAGATCTAACACGGGACAACAATACATAGAGTTATTGATATTAGTAACAAGTATCCAAATTTGATACCACACACTCATCAATAGTTTTGCCTTAAGCTTTGTGAATATTGAGTGCATAGCATGTTATAATTGGAATTTATCTTTTCAGCAGAAACTTATCTTATTCTTAAACAACTACGAATGGAATTTGATAGTTATTGCCATTAGATAAGATTTCAATATACTACTCATCAAATTTAACTATAGTTCCTATTAATCCATTATACACACCAATATTAGCGTTATTTTTAGTCGCCATTACTTTCTCACCGATATAAAATTTATCGGGAGTTTATTTGCTTTTTGACAGTAATTAATTTTTGATTCTATTCTAAGTTTCTTCATCATTTTCCATTTCTTCAATCAATTTTGAATTCAATATAAACTTCTATTCATAGACTGCAGATTCATTATTAACGAGTAATAATTTAGCATCCTCATTGATCTTTTTAACCTCGTCATTTTTGGATAAGATATATACAACCTTTTATTCATCGGATGGTTATCTGACATATTTAGCCAGATCTTTTACCTCTATCTTTCAATCTCTAATCAACTATAGATCCTATTAAAGAGACAAATCATGTGATCTCTTTACAATCTATAAGTTTACACTAAGTGAGTTAGAATAAATATCAGCAAAATCAATAGTATGAAAGAAATATCTTTCTTATATTTTTACTGGTGGGAGTTATTATAAATCACCTACAAAGATTAATTGTAGATTGTTTTATTGACAAATGATAAAATCTATTGCATTATTTAACCATCAATCATAGATATCTCATCAAAGAGCAATTTAGTAAAATCAGGCTTCTATTGTTTATAAATATTGAGCATGAGATGAACAGTTATACCATTAATAAGATGAGCAGCTTAACCAGTAGATGCGGTAATAAATACCTGATCACCAAAATGGTACTTTAATTCAGAACACATAACAGATTTACCGGTACCAGGTTCTCCATAAATAAAGATGGTTCAATTCTCAGTCAATAATCTATCTCTAATTATATTAAAATTATTCTATTCATCTTCCTTAATCCACTCAATATTACTCTAATGATTGATTACTTCATTAGTGTTTACAACTTTATCTATTTGCTTAGAAGTTATCTTCTTAATCGGTTCTTTGAGTAGTGTATAAAAATGCTCGTTGTGTAGTAATATTTAAGCGAATTTTTCACCACCAGCATTGATAATTATATCCTTTATTTTCCAGTCGAATTGAAAGTAGATTCTACATTGAGTCTTTTACTATTTACAAATGCTTTCTCATTCTTATATCGATAATATAACTTTATGATTCATACCTAATTTCACCCTCAATAAATCAGTTCTATTTCCTGGTATCTTCTCACCAATTTAACTCATCAGTGAAGCAATGAAGCAATTATTATCCTTAGTTTTACGGTCTTACACTAGAATACAATATCATTAACAGCGACACTAACTAAAGCATTAGATTTAACATCACAGCCACCATCCATGGGTACAGTAATAATTAAAACTTAATTTACTTTCACATTGTTAATATCACTATCATATTCTATAAAATAATCCATAAAACTATCAAGGAGAAAGAACTCTGGCTTCCCGTTATCGAATGTAGCACTAATTCTAGCGATTTAATTTGGATGTAAACTACTGTTTAATTATTTACACCATCTTAGAGTACTTAAACCTATAGTTTCTTACCTCACAGAGATTTATTAATAATCAATTCCACTTTGTCTATGAACATCGAATTCATGTCGTATCTAAAGCTCTTTCTATGAAACAATCGTGCGAATTTAAATCTTAAAACGCTTGGACTTTACGAATGTTCCAAAGTTGATTCAATCAAGATGCTTAACACCCTATGCTTTGGAGGCTTATATTAATTTGATCTTTGTTAGATTTTATTTATAAAGTGCATCCAATTATGGTATTTTAAGCTTTTATAATTACTAATGATACATTTCTAATGGAATTCTATATTTAGAGACTTATGAGAGAGAATTTCGTCAGTAAATGCAAACTTAGTTCTAATTATCTTTGGCATTTTCTTTTTTATTTCAGATAGGAACACAATATATTAATAATATAAAATAATTTTAAAAATTAGTACTTATAAACACAGACCCAGGAACATTGATTTATCGTGAATTCTTATGAATTATAATATAATCGTTAAAGTTTCTGAAACAGGTATTAAGTATGTGCATGCCCCTTGCAAAGTCATGTCCTAGAAGTGTTGCAGACTTAGTATCGAGGGACACACTGAGAACATATACATAAATACTATAGGATGATTAAAAATCTGGTATTCAGAAGAATTTAATTTTAGAGGCAGAATGGGCCCACTTAGTAAGTGCTATTTAAGTCACTGAGAATGATGAAAATTTAAGGTTCACTGGGACTATAAATTTTTCCGGTATATAGTACCAAGTAAGATAATACCCCATAAGCGATGAAAGGAACATAGAAAATTATAGATTGTTATATTGATTGTAGTGTTATTGCGCCTGCTTGAAACACCACTTTACTCTCTGAATTAGTGGTGCGAAGAGCTCAGCCTTATCTTGACGCATTATGTCACACAAAATGTGAATTTCTCTTCAAAAAATGAAAACACAAACAATAATAGGAAAATTGAATAATACATCGATAAAAAATGCCTACGTTTTCAAGTTTTGTGGGGTATAAAGTGTCGTCAAAATAGGGTAAGCATTAGCACCCGAATTCAGAGAGAGAAATCTTGTATTTGACCAAGTTAAAATTCTTAAGTCAGGGCACCTTCCAATTCAAAGTTTAAAGCCTCCAAATCTTGCTATCTAAATTTTCTAACGACCATGCTACTTCCTCAAATAGCTTATTTTAAATGTTCAAAGAATAGATCTCTTAAAAGGTATTGAAAAACGTTTATCATTCAACAAAGAATTGAGCAAGTAAAATGCCGAAAAGCCAGAACACCTTTTAATTCCTAGTGCAATGCTTCCAAATCTTGCTATCGTAATTTTCTAACGATCTATCTTTTTCCTTAAATAAATTATTTAACATGGTCAATGAAGTGATCCCTTCAAAGGTAATGAAAAACGTTTGTCAATTAACTAAAATTGTTCAAGGAAATTGCCGAAAGGCCAAAACCCCTTTCAATTCTTAGTGCCAGGCCTCCAAATTTTTCTATCTATTTTTCTAAAACCATGATATTTCCTCAAATATCTTATTTAACATCTTTGAGAAGTGATCTCTTCAAAGGTAATGAAAAATGATTTTTATTCAACTAAGAAATGTTCAATGAAAAATACAAAAGGCCAAAACATCTTTCAATTCTAAGTGCCAGGCCTCCAAATCTTTCTATCTAATTTTTCTAAAACCATGATATTTCCTCAAATATCTTATCAAACATGTTCATTAAAGTGATCTCTATAAAGGTAATGAAAAACGTTTGTCATTCAATTAAAAAATAATCAAGGATAATGCTGAAAGGCCAGAACACCTTATAATTCCTAGTGCTTTTCCGTCAAATCATGCTATCTAAATTTTCTAACGACTATGCATTTTCCATAATTAGATTATTTTATGTTTTTTTTAAATCCTATGTGTATCTATATCAAGAAATTACTTTTTTCGTTTTCAAATATTTAATAGAAGATTTATTTATTTTTAAGTTTTTAATTCTATTCGTATTTTTGGATATTATTTTAGTCTCCATCGTTTGAATTTATAAGTTTTAATAGTATTTATTTTAGTCAATGATTTATGTTTATTAATAAATTTCATGAATTATTATTAGATTTTTTATTTCTTATGTTTAGAGTTAGTAAGTTTATTTTGGGTTGATTTTTTTGCCCCATACATAATTTAATAGGAATTCTTTTTTGAATTAAAATTCAAGGTATTAAATATCACATTTGTGATAGTCATCACATCTAAAATGACTCAATATTCAATAATTAATGGATTCTTCGTTAAATCCCGCAATTTAAACTGGACTTTAGTTTTATCATTATTTTTGAATCGTAATAGAAATCGAGATATTTTGATTTTTAGCTAACTATTAAAATTTTATAATGGGTTTTTCTAGTTTGGGTGAAGAGATAAAATCATTATAGCAAAAACAACTACCGTCTCATTTTTTTAATAAGCTGTCCAGAGAGTTTTTTATTGTCAAAGTTTGGAGATATTTTCCAAAAATCTAACTGAAAGTAATCAATGATTAATAGATTTTAATTTTAATTCATTTTCCAAATTCAATTGTATTCCTATAATTATAAACCTCTTCATGTTGATGCTCGTTAGAGATTTCAACTTTTTATAATTTATACTAAATTGACCATTATAATTTAAAAGAGTATTTTTGTATAAGACCAGTTCATCTAATGATTTTTCGTCATTCATTATTTTTTCTTCTGAATTTTGTATAAGTTAAACTTTTGATTAAGTTTGATATTTCAAAGATGAAGAAATTAGCTTTAGTAGAAAATTTAGAATTATGTATATTGTTCTTCTTCATGGTTTGATTTGATTTTCAATAAGTTTATTTTTTATTTAATACTTAGTGTATTAATCTATGTGTAGTAAAATTAAATTATATTATAAATTGAAACTCTAACAAACTATAACAATGTCTAACAAAATCTTACAATTAACTTATTAAACAAATGTCATATTGTAATCAGTAATACAAGTCACTTATAATTAAAATTAATATAAACTCTAACAAACTCTAACAAATAGTAGCATATTATTAGAAAAGTCATCTTTAACTAAGCTAAGAACACTATAGAATAAATAATATATTTTTTAAGTTGTATTAAAAAAAAATTTGAGGGATTTTTATAGGGCAAGTCATTATTTCTAAAATTTTTGATAAAAAGTCTATACAATCGTATGTTTAGTGTAGTGAATCGCTTAAGGCAAGTGAAATTAAAAAAAGAGATCAAAATTTAATTAGAGATCTCTAATATATAATAATCAGTATTAATTATAACTAATATATGTATAATAAATAGGGGCCATAAATTATTAAAGATGGCATTAGGATTTTTAGAAGTATTTACCTACCCTACTTATTTTTTGGTACTCCAGATTACATTGCTCCAGAAGTTGTGCATGCAATATTTATTCTTCCAACGACTGAATGAGTAGTAGCTCAATATGTGTTTTTAGAATTTTTCTAAATTTTTGCTTCCATCATTTGCATTCAAGATGACAAAGTCGTAGTTTTGTGTTCCTCGTCGCTTAACATATATTAGTAATAATTAATACTGATTGATCGTATGTTTATTTATCTAGTAAATTATCAAAATTTATCAGGATATTATAAGACGGGATTTTATCACCAGTTGGTGGTGATTTTTTCCCGTTTAATTAAATTACAAGAGTTAAGTAATGTTTATAAGTCAATCTTAAATGACAAATTAATAGATGAAGTATACTTTATTTTAATTTTGAAAATGAATCTAACAAAGTTTATTTTACGGACAAATTAACTTACAAATATATTAACAATATAATCATCTAAAAATCATTATAGTAAGATAGTAAAAGTTGATTGAAATTTTTTCAATGAAAAAATAAATTTAGAAATATTACTTCATTTGACTGAAGTGATTTCATTTTTGTCTAAATTTAATCTTTTATAAATTATTTGAATTGAGTAAATATAATTTTCTTTATCTTTAAAATTATTATTTTAATTATTATTTTAATTATCAATAGTTAATTGCTCATTTTAAAGGAAATCATAATAAAAGTTATTTATGTTTAAGTGGATAATTAATTAAATAAGTCTTTTAACTAAAAACAATTAATTAAAGAAATTTAGAAGTAAATAGTTATAAATCACAAATCTCTATAAGTTTCATTGTCGTGTTTTCTAATAAATGAATAAAGTTTTTTTCATATAAAATTTCAATGTCAAATGATTATCTTTTACCTTAATAGGTTATCTGTAATGTAATATTAATGAATATAAACTAAGATAATATAATTTTTATAGTTAAAGCATAAACTATTCTGTACTTTCGAAGCTTTATTTAACATTAGAATGCATAAGGGAAGCTAAACTATAGATAGTTTCAGAAATTAGATATGTTTTGAATTTTTGATTTTTAAAGAGCTAACATCTTAGAGATATTTATTTATATAGATTTTATGCTTGAATACTAAGTTGAATTTTTAGAACAAATGCATAGATTAAGAAATAGGAAATATATAGAAGTGTAATATTAATTTGTTAGAGTTTGTGAGAGTTCTTAACAAAATAATTTAAGCATACTTTTAATGTAATTTTATACTTTATAATATGCGGCCTAACTTACCTCTGCTCTTTAAAGGATATGTATTTTAACATATTCAATATAACCATATGTAGCCTAAAAATCATTAGATAAAATTATAAATTTTTCTCAGTTTTTATTACTTTCAGATTTTGATATAGGTAACTATAATTTCCTTTAGACTTACAAAATAATTAACTTAATCATAATTCATTATGATAACTTTAATTAATTTTAAAAGTTGTTAGACTTTCTTAACCATCACATTATAATATAAAATTCACTTTTAATTAATTCTTAATATGCTTTAGTTTTCACTTATTTTAGCACGATGGGGTTTGGGGTTTATTTATAAATTTTAAAAAATCTTATTTATCAATCATGATTTAATTATTTATTATCAAGCATCAAATATCATTTTTACTTTGAAAAAGATTTAAAATTTGATTGAAGAGTATGCTAATTATATATAAAAAACAATTAGTTTAGCATTATTTTTTTTAATAATAAGACAAATAATAAATTTCATGCTTAAAAATAACATATTATAAGAAGTTATTTAATATATGGGGTTGGTAATTGAACTTGGAATATACATGATGCTAATGTTATTATTAACAAAAAATAAAATTTAAATATTTGGGGTAGGAAACTTACCCCTGATTCTGTAATCTCTCCTCTTTTTCCAGGTTGTTGTTGTTATTGTTGTTGTTTATTTTGATACATCTTCTTTATCATTATGACATTTAAAATTTTTTATGATTGAGTTGAGCCTTAGGAGTTGTGGTTATCTTCGTTTAAATGCGTAGTTTGTTATATTATCTTATGTGTTCAGGTAAGAGTAGTTACTCTTATTGACTTTATTGAGCAGGAATATTTATAGCTTCATTAATCAGATTTAAATTGATTCAGTCTGAATTTTAGTTAGTCGAAAATGTACCGGTTCAAGGAGTGTCATCTTACATAGCCTCAGAAATTTCACAAGGAGCTTATAGCCAATTTGACCCAACTGTTAATTATTTTGATTTAGTTTTGAAAAAGGGTTCCATCCCTTGTGAATCAAAACCCCAAAACCCTTTCAGTAGTTTGATTGAGTTTTTGATTGATAAAAGTAGACTATTAGTGCATACTTTATTAGGGTTTAATAGGGTTTATGTAGGGGTTTAATGTTTAAATGTTAGTAATTTAAGTGAGTATAACAACAGAGTTTTTTAAATATTTCACACAAACATAAGCTTAGTGTCATGGGGCAGTTCTCTGAATTTTATCTTTCTTAGTTGATGTTTGATTGTTTCTATTGTTTGTTAATTCTCTTAGCTTGGCTTTGATAATAGTTGAGTATGCAAGTTCTCTGAGACCTCCATTTATTTTATTTTTATCGAGATATTGTTTGATTCTCTGCTTAGAATCTCTCTCAACCCTGCAGCTAAAATAATCGTTTCTTGGCTGTCGCTCTCTATTATAATTACTGCTAGAGCCCAGATATCCCATTAAGTGTCTCCATCTCTCCAATCCTCTCTCTCTGGGAAATATCCAGGAGTGCCGTATACATTTTCTAATGCAGAGGCTTGCACTCTTTGAGCTCTGTTGAAGTCAATAATATAAACTCAAACAGGCTGAAAGTTCATCATGATGTTCTCTGGCTTTAAGTCTCTATGAACATAACCTAGCTTGTGAAGTTCTTCAATCCTTCAACTATCTGCTATACTATCTATCTAATTTATCTCTGACATCTATTGTCAGATAAGAATTCTCTGTAAGTCACTTAAGTAAAGGAAGCCTGAAGGCTACATGATCTTTAC
>ARYC01005893.1:0-10725 GCA_000711775.1 Oxytricha trifallax | reverse complement strand
TTATTATTACTATTATTATTATATATTTATTAATTCAAGAGGAAAATTAGTGAGATAAGTAAACTAAATATGAAATATAAATTATTATTTTATCTAAAAGTTTTTTGAAATATATCTTTGAAAAATTAAAAAATAATTTTTAATTTAGAAATGACTCTGCAAACAAAATTCTAAATTGAGAGAAATTAAATTTTCTAGAAAATCACCTTTATAATTGAGTTTTTTATATAAAAAAATTTATCACTATTTTTTTATAGTAATATTAAAATTTATAATCAATTAGTTTATTAAATTATAAATAAATTTATATATTTGGTTTTAATATATATAAAAATTATATATTTTAGTAAAAATAAAAAAATTCTTTTTTAATGTTGAAATTTAAAATAGCTTACTGAACTGTGAAAAGTTTTTTTTATTATTAATAAGTCGCATGTTATTTGTATTTATGGGGGGGGGTCTAAGTCGGTGCAAAAAATTTTTTTCATAAAAACATCAAAAACCCTAAGTCGGTGCATGATCAATTTTTGACATTATTGATATATTTTATCATTCTACCCCACAGAAAAAGTATCATTATTAACTAAAATTTATGTCTCAGCTTGTGAATCGGATTCCTTCAATAGATTTTGATCATAGGACACTTATAATATTATTACAAAAATATTTTTTCTCTGTGACAGATATTTGTTTAAGTAAAATAAAAAAATATTATTTCATATTTTAATATCTAATTAGTCAGTAAGCAACAAAATTGGGGATTAAAAACATCATAATTATTCGCTAAATTTAAAGATATATGGCCTCATTTTAAAAAACATTGATTAAATTAATTGTCTTTTTTTAAATACACTAATCAATATGTTCGAATTTTTTTTAATTCCACATATCTTTAAATTTAGCGAATAATTATGATGTTTTTAATCCCCAATTTTGTTGCTTACTGACTAATTAGATATTAAAATATGAAAATAATATTTTTTTATTTTACTTAAACAAATATCTGTCACAGAGAAAAAATATTTTTGTAATAATATTATAAGTGTCCTATGATCAAAATCTATTGAAGGAATCCGATTCACAAGCTGAGACATAAATTTTAGTTAATAATGATACTTTTTCTGTGGGGTAGAATGATAAAATATATCAATAATGTCAAAAATTGATCATGCACCGACTTAGGGTTTTTGATGTTTTTATGAAAAAAAATTTTGCACCGACTTAGAATTTTGAAAAATTTTTTGCACCGACTTAGACCCCCCCGTATTTTTGAATTATAATAAGTTGTATAAAATTTTTAAATTTTAAATGAACTTATATATTATTTCAATTTTTAATTACATATAATATGGAAAACCTTACATAGTTACTTTTTTTATTAAATTCTATAAGTCATTATAGAAAATACAAATAATACATCTGATCCCTTTTATTTTTTATAAAAGTCAACAGTATAAATTTATTTTTATAACAATAAACAAATTAGAAAGATTATAATTTATTTTTTTGAATAAAATTTTTTTTTTGAATTAATTAAAATCAAAACGATTAACTTTAATTGTGAAAATTATCATATATTAAATAATGAGAGTTTAGTAGTAGCAAATAATGTATAATTCAAGGTTTTACTATCAAACTGAATGTTTGGAGTCGTTAAGTCATACTGCGTATTATTAACAACAGAGTATAATTAATAGTCAATTCTGCAATTAGTAAGGATTATTTATTCTAAGTTATTCTCATTTTTTACATAAAATATATTCAAATTTTTAGCCATAACTGTGTTCCATTTGTATTTAAAAAGCTAAATAAAATATTTATAATAATTCAATTTATATATATTAAAATTTATTTAAGATTAAAATTTAAATAATAAAATAAAAAATAGAAATACAGCTTTATTAAAAATAAAAACCTGGACTTGTTATTTTAGAATAACTATAAAAATAATGATTGTAATTTTATCTTAATTGAAATTTATGAGTTATTTATCAATTTTTATATCAGAATATTTTTTATTTTTTGTTTAATAAAACTTAGGCCTTACATCTATATATTTAAATTAAGTCTTGAATATATTATACATTCATTATTATATTGATTTTAATAAAATTTAAATTTTATAATTAAAATGTATGAATATTCTATTTTTACTTATGATTCCTCTAATAAAGCTAAGATAGCTAATTTACATGGATTTTTTATAGTTATTGAAATTTTATGAAATAATTTATTGTATAAATTATTTGGAAATGGCACATTTTATAATAAATTTTAAATTTGTAATATTAATTTGAAATTTATTAGAGCTTCTAGTCTAGCAATCTATATGTGTGTTAAACAAATAGAGTATATGTATCTTCAGTGATTGTTTATAATAAAAATATATTAAAAACAACTATAAATTTGACATTTTTTCTATTATATTATAGTCAAGTTTTAGAATAAGAATACCACTTGTTTCAAAATCTTAAGATTTTTCGACAAAACTAGGGCAAGATACAAGCACAAAAGTAGATTAAATATTGTCTAAACATTAAAATTGAGGGATTATTTGTACATATTCATATTAAAAACCATCTAAGCTTTCTTAAGCGTATTCTAATGTGATTTCATTAGATGTCAGATTTGTTTATAAGACTGGATAAAAATAAAAACTAAGAATACATTCCTATAATATAAGCATAGAATTTATCATTTAATCACAAATAAAAATATAAATTATTACATAGGATCTATCAATACTGAGTCTTTAGGTTAGGATAAAAATGGTGTTTGCAAATCCAACTTAAAACTTTCCAAATTTGGCATATTAGACAAAGTCATTGTCTTTTAATATATATTATGATTCAATAAATAAAGTTTTAAATATACTTAACTATTGTAATATCATCTCGAAAGCTAAAATTATAATCTTAGAGACCTTAATTAGGAGTTATTAGATTCATAGTTTCAATTGGAACATTATCTTGGTTGACTACAGTTTACGAAGGATAATCATTTAAAAAATAAAATTTATTTATTTATTCATAGTACAAAAATATGTTGAGATATTTTAAAATTTGTATTCAAATTTAATTTACAAATAAAAATTTAAAATATTACAAAAATATAATAAGATAGTAAAAATATTTATTGCTTTTATTTCAAATTGAATTGTATTTTACACAACTATGTTAAGAAATAAACTTTTATATATTGACATTAAATTTTACATTTGATTGCAAACTTTATTAGATTAAGTTTTTTATTAGTTAATTATTATATTTACAAAAATTTAATTAATAAAAAATTATATTGCAAGTCTTTAAATTGACCATAGTATAATAAATTAATGATGAAATTAATTACATGTTTTTATATCTCTATATTAAATAAAATACATATTTCATTGAACAAATGTATAATATTCTTTTAATTATAATCATAGAAAGTAACAATATTAGTTTGATCATAAGCAAAATTTTATATTGTATCAAATAATTTATTAAATTACATAATCTTTTAATTATAAATTTTGAAACTTATTAAGCAGAGATTACAGCAGCGGAATTAAAATCATTTAAAATATCAAATTTTGGGTCATTATCTCCAAGAGCAAGTGCTTTTCCCACAAAATAAAAGATATCATATTTTTATTAAAAATATTTCTAAATTTATTTAATAAAAATTAATATATTTGATAAAGATTGAAATTAAATTTATTCTAAAATATAAATTTCATTATGCTTTGTTTAAATAATTATATAAGTTGAAAAACTATTTTCCAAAAAAAGGATTAAAAAATTTTTAAATTACTTTATTTCTAAATAATAAAATATAAAAATATAAATTATGGTATCATTTATTGCCAGTGAATCGTAAAACCTATTGGTGTTATGTCCATTCATAAATAAAATTAATATTTTCTAAAATTATTATTTTGAATAAGATTCATATGAGTTAAAACTTAAGTAGAGTAGACCCTTCCCACTTACGTTATTATAAAATTTATAATATTTTCTATATTTGACGATACATTATTAATTTAAATAATTTTATTAATATTGACAACAGAACTATAAATATAATGTCAAATCTAAATATATTTAGACAATTTATAGATTAAAAATTATTATTTTTCAAATCATAATTGCTTTCCCACGTTTTTATAGATAATATTAATAAAAAATTTTAAATAATTTCTGAGTCTACTTTTCATTCTTGCTAAAATAAAAAAAAAGCATTGAATTATAAGTCTGTTTAATATAATCGTCTTTTTAATTATTTACAAATTGTTTCCATGAATAAATTTAAAACAAAATATTTCTTTGATTTATATAAATTAGTCTAAATAAGTTTCAAATTCAACAATTATTTTATACTTAACAAATCAATATAAATAATATTTAACTGAATAACTTTACCTGTAAATATTTTTACTTATTTTATTTTCTTCAAATTATATAGTAATTGATTAAGCGATTTAATTTTATCACTAAATTATAATAATTTTGGAAGTATTTATCTAATTAATTATAATAAAATATTTTATACTTTTTATAATAATAAAAATAATTTAAATAACTAGTAAAAATTGTTTGATTAATTATTTAGAGTTCAGTTTATAATTATAAAATTTCCTTAATTTTTTGAAAACATACCTAGCTAATGAGGTAGATATATTCTCATACCATTTCATATTACTTAATAAGGAAAATAAATTATTTCAATGAAAAAAGTAAAAATTTTAGAATTTTAAATATTTTGATGATTAATTCCTTAACAATATTCTGATTTAAAATTAAAAATTATATAACTAAATATATTTTAAGAATATTTTGTTTCATAATTTATATTCCAATTTATTAATAAAATTGGAATAATTGTTAAATTTTTTTATCTAAAAGTATGATTCAATAAATTAAGAAAATAATTTAACTTATATTTTTGGGGTGAGGGTGTGATTATTAAATCATCTAATGAGTGGGTTCTTCTTAAACTAAAATAAATATAGCAGAAGTAGATTAAGAGTACATCATTCCTATACAGTTATAGATAATTAAAAATAATATGCATATATTATAATGAAAAAAGTTCCCTGATTGAAGGTTCGTGTTAAAATTACTACAAAAAAATTTCCAATTTATATATATATCTTACTAAGTAGTATATCTTTTTTCTAAATAGAAATCTTTTAAAATTTACAACATAACTATATCAAATTTTTAAATATTGAATTGCTATATAATTAAATCGCCACTGTTAGTAATTACAATTTCCATGAAAGAAATAAACAAAATCCCATTTTCTAATAATTCTGCTAAATTCAACTAATTTTTTCCAAGACTAACTTATGCCATTATTTATTAAAAAACCTTAAATAGACTGTTTAATTAAAAATATTAATTATAAACTTTAAGTAATATTGATTTGTAATTATAATTCTATGTAACTATACTCAGAAATTTTGCACTTATAAAATTAAAAAATTACTTATTTCAATATTTTATTGATAATATAAACAAAATTTATCTATTATTAATAATTTTTTTCTTTTCCAATAATTAAGGCTTTTCTCAAAATATAAAAAGTAATTTCGTGAAATAAATTTTAATTTAATAAAAATAAAAATCAAAAATTATACTAACTATTTTAATATAAGTTTTTATGATTAAAAATTAAAATTTAAATCTCTTATCGATATATTTATCGAGTAAAATGATTAAGTATTTGCTCTTACTACAATAGTATAGTGCTTAATTACAAACTAAATAAATTATGATTCATATAATTGAAATTGATATTTTGCGGTTATGCCCTAATTTCTTGCATTATAAATGCAAGAAATTAGAATAAATTAATTTTTTTAAAAAATGACCCTAATAAGTTATTTAGAGTTTAAAATAGTCTTTTTCTGCAGTTTTATCGAGTAGCTACAATATTTAATTATCAAAAAGAATAATTAATCCTAATTAGTTTGTTTATTCTTTGTATAAGCTTTAAATTTTGCTTTAAATAATATTTGAAAATACCATTTGTTTTAATTAATACGACAAAAAGATAAGTCAAATCAAATGACTAAATATATTATATTTAATATGAAATATCTTCCATACTTCAAGAAACTAAAAAAATATGGAAAGTAGCTTCGTCTCTTTTTTATATCAAATATATTATTTGCAATAAACAATCTTTATTTTTATTATCTCTTCCAAGAATATGCTTAAAATGTAACAATATATCCCTATCAATTATTATATTTATATATCAATCTGCAATTATTTATTAAATACTTCGAAATTAAATCAATATATACACAAATGCAAAGAAAAATTGAGTTTTATTGGCTTATCTAGTAAAAATATGAATTATAAGCATGAAAAAAGGAAATTATTTGTAATTATAGCTTAGTTATATCTATATGTGTATCATCCTGATAATGTAAAGTGAAAAATATTTCTGAATATATTGATAATATTGTATAAAATCTGTGTTTAATCTTACTTTTTAAGAAGACTAGTCTTCTAGACTTGGAATAATTTTTTTAATTCAATTATTTTTAGTTTGAAAATATTAAAAACATATAAAATAATTTATTATTTTAAACAAAATTAAATAGAAATTCATTATAATTTATATTTTATGGTAACATGTACTACTTTAGCTATTAGAGGTCTGTTTTCTAATACATATAAATGATTCTTTTATCAATATATTATTTCTTCATATAAGCAACTCCAATAATATGAGACTAATATAACCACAATTTATTTCTAAATTATTTTATTATATAGTGCAATTATTTTTATTTATTTAAATCTAATATGATTACTATCAAAATATTTTATGAATATATACCATTATATATATTTAAGATTTAAATACATTAGCATTTATGTAAATATAATTTAATTAGAAATAAAATTTAAGAAGGAAAAGAACTCATAAGTTCATCTGACATAAGTGAGAAACTTTTCTTACTTTTTACATCATTATCATCTTCCAATTTATTTTTAAATATTGAAAAAGTGTAATTTTATTGAAAATATTTAATTACCTAAATTAAATTAATAGAATGGTTACTTATTTATTATAAAACTCGCATACGTTCAACTGATAATTTAAATATTAAAACAAACTTTTTACTCAGTTTATTTATATTTTAGAATAAGATTACTGAAGTAAAAAATTAATTTAGAACTTTCAAATTTAATTTTTAAATTTATTTGCATTAGAATAATAATATAATTCTTATAAATTTTATATTTTATCTTATACTTTTGTATTTTTATTATTGTAGAAATACATTTGAATTTGGAAAATTAAATTTAAATTTATTTATTATAAATCAAAATCGTGGCAGTTAAAGTGCCAATTTAAACGATCTTGGTCATTCGATAGAGAATTTAAAATTAGCTGGACTTTACTATTGGCGGTACTATTTTATCGCATCCCTGGAGAGAGATAACTCGACTTCAATGTAAACGCCTTTAAATTCATTAAATTATACCCCCACATTGAAGTCGATTTATCTCTCTCCAGGGATGCGATAAAATAGTACCGCCAATAGTAAAGTCCAGCTAATTTTAAATTCTCTATCGAATGAGCCCAAGATCGTTTTAAATTGGCCAACTTTAACTGCCACGATTTTGATTTATAATAAATAAATTTAAATTTAATTTTCCAAATTCAAATGTATTTCTACAATAACTATTTCAATCCTTTAAACGTGGTAACAAATAGATTAGGATTTAATTATGAAAGCTGTTGGATCCCAGCAATATGCAAGTTTTGATTTAAATCACTTTCTGTACAGAATTAAATAATTATAATATTGATTTTAAACACTTTGCTCGAATAACATGTTATTTATAGAGTAAAATTCATAATTTTGATTGTTTGTTATCCATTTCTTTTACCTTTATACAGTTTAATAAATTTATAATAATTTTTAATATTGGAATTATATAAAAATTGACAATTCCATCGACTATGTCTTCAATTTATTTATTTTAAATAATTAAATACAAGAGATTCTTAAATTATTTACAAATTAAAATGTCCATTATGATTATGTAAAAGCTGGCTGATGAACATTTATTTTAAATAATCTATTTGTTTCTAATAAAATTTAAATATTCAAATCAATAAAATGATCCAGCATCTGTATTTTATTAATAAATTACAATTCCTAGCACAATTTTAATAAAATTTAAATCTTCTGGTTCAACATCAAATCTTACCAGCACTCTAACGTTATTTTTTCAATAAGTAAATAACATGATATAAATCATGAATTGAAAAAACTTTTTTATTTGCATAGACATCTGTATTAATTACACTTTTGGTAAACTATACATTATAAATTACTGAATTATTGAGGGTTTTAATTAGTTTACTATTATTGCTTAGTATAAACAAAATTTTGAAATGTATATTTAAATTTTTCTTATATAAGCATAGATTTATTTATTATTTAATAATAAAGTACCTAGTCCAGAGATTTCTTGGGTGTGTACTATCCATGTCAAGAGAGAGCACGAAAGGGATCGGCCTATTGAGGTTTACGCCTGAAGGAATATATTCGTTCATTTAAAATAAATTACTTGTTTTATAAAATTTAATAAAAAATTTACTAATTTAATCATAAATTACAAAATTATATCTAATGAAAATCTTTTTTATAAAATCTAAAGATTAGATTTAAAATATTACTGTTTTAATTTATGAAGCTCTTGGACATAACTTTGAATCTTAAGTTGTGCCAGAGATTATGATTTTATCTTCATCATTTGATAAATCCATAGACTTAAACACTGTTTCTCCAGAGGCTTAACTTATAAAAACAATAACGTTTAACTTATTTAAATTAAAGAGGTATTTTTAGTTAATAACTTGAAGCATAAAGCCAGGGATAGTCTCCGAAACAATAATTACATTTTCAATTTTGAAAATTAAATTCAATAAGATTAGACCTGCTAGTCTATTGAAAACCCCTCACATTTATAAATAGATTTATAAAATTTAATTAACATACTTTGATGAAAAACCACCTACAAAAATCAATCAAAAAAGTAAGATATTGATAATATCTACATGTAAAATATCCATTTGTTTTAAAACACAGCCATTTAATATTTTATTAATAAAACTAATTTACAAAAATCCTCAAGCTTTTTGATTGATTCAGATTATTATTATTATTAGTTTATAATAGAAACGTTAATATATTTACATTTATTATATAAAATCATTAATCAACTCCATATTACTCATAAGAATATAAAAAACCCCATTGTTAAATTTGCATTATTGAATTGTTATTTATAAATAATGAAAATATTTTCGATATTATTAAATGAATTATTTTGATTTATAAAACTCTTTAATTAAAAAGCAAGGATTGGAGTTAAGAACAATTATATTAAAAATCAGTTATTATTGGTGTGGCTAATTATTAAAATTATCGCCTCGATTAATCATCTTTATTAAATGATCCAATTATGGATTTTAAATTTAATATTGGCCTATTTATTTTTTATTTAAGTCTATAACTATTAATTTTTAATTTAATTGGTCTTAACCCCAATCCTCCTATCTTAAATGATTTATGGGGCAATAAATTTACTTATTTTCTCAGAAAGTTTAGAGAATGTGGTTAATATAAATTTATAAAAATATGTCATACTTTTTTATTCTGAACTTCTTGTCAAAATTTCTTGAATATTATACTTTATTTAAAAAGCAAATATAAGCACAAAATTTTAATTATGATTATATTATTAAATTAAAAAATAAATAGATCTAAATTCTGAATTTTTATAAATTACAAATCTAATTTTAAAACTAATCAAATGTTTGGGGGGGGGCAACACCTGAACCAGTAAATTATATTCATATTTTAACCTCCCTAAAAGCTCTTTAAATGCACGACTAATATCAAATAAGGGTCAATAAACATGAATAAAGCATTAAAAATAGTTATAGACAACTCCATCATGTCCAAATGATAAAGCTTATTCATGAAAAAATAATATTAAAATTTGATATTTTATTAATTTTTTTTCAAAAATATTTTGTATTTTATTCTTGAATTTTTATTTAACTAAGTGTTATGCAAGCTATATCACAACAAGTCACCAGTCAAAATATATATAAGTATGCTAAACTCATATTAAGATATACCTCCTTGAATTAAATTGGTGACTTGTTGTGATATAGCTTGCATAACACTTAGTTAAATAAAAATTCAAGAATAAAATACAAAATATTTTTGAAAAAAAATTAATAAAATATCAAATTTTAATATTATTTTTTCATGAATAAGCTTTATCATTTGGACATGATGGAGTTGTCTATAACTATTTTTAATGCTTTATTCATGTTTATTGACCCTTATTTGATATTAGTCGTGCATTTAAAGAGCTTTTAGGAAGGTTAAAATATGAATATAATTTACTGGTTCAGGTGTTGCCCCCCCCCAAATGTTTTATATAGAATTAATGATACATACAACACAACGAATAATATGCACAAATATGCCTATGTATACTTTATAAAATGTAAAAATATAAATAATAAAAATAATTTTAGAGTTTATAAATAAGCGAGCTCAAATTTGTATATTTCGAGAAAAATGGATAGCTTGACTATGATTTTGTTTTGAAGCCATTTGATCTAGTTATAATATATCAAAAGAAATATTTTCGCTAAATTTTATTTTAAATGTGATGAGACAAGATT
>ARYC01005892.1:0-14443 GCA_000711775.1 Oxytricha trifallax | reverse complement strand
AAATAAATGAAGTTTTAAGTAGAATGATATAATAAATTATCTTAATTAGAATTATAAATAGAATTTTTGATAAATATATTTTATTAGGTCTACTAATTATTGAAAAATTGATAGTAAATAAAATTTAATTTTTATTAACTAGAAACTAAAATAAATTTATCAAAACTAATTAATTAATCAAACTATAATCTCTTTATTTAATTACTACATTTATAGCATTTTGTTAATAATTTTCTTTCACTTTCTAACTGTGTAAATAAATTAATTAATTTTATTCTAAGACTTGTTATTTAAATACTATAAATTCTATAGCAGCAAATAATGATTCAAATTATTTTATATTAATATTTTTTAAGTTTAATTATTATTTAATTTTATTTATAATTATTTGATCTTTTCATTTAAAATTCATATGATGCTTTGACATTCTTACTATTTAGAAAATTTTATACAATTAAAAACTTAAAATATAAATCAAAGTTATATTAATATATTCAATAATAAATAATAAGTATTTACTAAATATAGGATAAAATTATAATAAATTAATCTAAAAAATATATTTTTAGATTAAAATTATATATATCTTAGTTATTTCTCTAGAAGATAAATTAATTATTAATTTAAATTTTGATTGATAGTTATTTACATCCATTTTTATGTTCTTATTACAATTATTCAAATTATATATTTTATTTTTATAAGTCCAAATGTGAAATCAATGGCTTTCCATTATTTCACTATTCAATTTATAAATTATTTTATTAACATTTTTACTTATGTTTAATAATTTATACTATACAGACTCATTATTATCTTAATTTTAGTTTTTATATCAATATTGAAATTCAACACATAATTATTTTTATATATAATTTATTTTAATATAAATTTATAACACGAGGAGTACCGAGAATAACTTAGTCAGAGGATTCGTCATAAAAATTAGATTAAATTTCTCCTTAAAACCATGGATTTTATACTATTATAATAAATGTGATTATATAGTGTATCGGAGAAAATTAATTGTAAAAAGTTTAATTAAAACAAAGAAAATATTATCTGGTTCTTCTGGAGAATTTAATTTTCATGAAATTTATTATTGGAGTGCAAATTTATTAGCACAATAGCAAGTTAATTGACATAATTTTTTTAATATTATTTTATTTTTATGCCAAAAATTAATATAAATTATCTAGTTTGTACTATACGAGAATGTTTTTAACAAAATTAGACTAATCTCCAAATAAATTAAAATTTATCAATAATAAATTTTAAATTATTTATATTAATTTTCTGATTCGTTCTTATTTTTTTCACTATTAGTTAAAAGTTATTTCATTTTCTAATCCAAAGTCCTCTCACTTGGTTGTTGCTTATTCTAATTTTATTGAGTATTATATTAATTTAAATAATATTTTAAAATTTTTTATGCTCTTTATAGAATGAATTTTTATAAAACCCGGTTAACTTAGAATGATGATTTGGGATTCACAATTGTAAAATTTATATTAAATTATTATTGGCGTAAATTATTAAAGTTTTGGCTAATTATTAAAATCATTGGCTCGAATTATTGTCTTTATAAAATAAACCAATCAGGGTGCGTATATTGTTTTTGGCCTAATTTTATTTAATTACCTAATTAACTCCAATAATAATTTAATTTTAAATTTATAATTCTAATCCCCAACTTACATTCTTAATTGACTAACGAGGTTTTATATTAATTAAATTTTTATATTTGAGCAGTTTTTTTGACTTCTTAAAATTAATTTTATTTTTTGGCTGTAGATGACTCACTATCTTATAATTATTATTATTATTTGCTTTTTATTTATTTTTATTAATTTAAATCAGAAGTTATTATTTATTTGGAAAATTTTTATTATTCAAAGCTATTTTCACCACTGCTTATTAGATTAACATCGAGAATAGAATCCAAGAGTGAATCAGTTAGATTCTTAATTCTATAATAAATTTTAATAATGTAAATTTTTACATTTATATATGAATAAGTTGTTCATGATATTTTTCAGAATTTCTAATAATTAAACTAATAGTTAATGTCACTTTGTGAAAATTGATGCTGTATAATTTCGGCTTTGGAATTTGGAGTGTTTATGATCTTAGATTATTACGACAGTTAACTTTTCATTGAAGAGGGTTCAGTATTTAATAAGGAAAAGCCCATCGAATACTTCTCTATTTTATTGAATAAATAATTTTTTATTTATATAAAATTAATTTATAATTTCTCAGAAGCTAAGGGCTTTGAATATTTTAAAAGTTAAATGTAAACATTTATAAGAAAACAATAAAAGCTTGATATCTGAAAGTAACTTTCTTTTATTTGCCGTAAATGGAGTTTAATTGATCAAATTATGTTTTTAATCATTTTATTTTTCGAAATTCTCTGGAAATAATTCGAACTGTAAATACTTTTTTTTATTTGTCGTTAGATTATTGGAGTTTTTCCAAGCAATCCATATTATTCCCAAGCAAATATATATATATATATATATATAATTATTCAAACTTTTCAATCATATAATTATTTTTTTTTTAAAATAGTAAAGCAAGGATTGTCTGATTTTTTCCTAAACATGACAAGCTCTCAAAATAGTTGGAATTAAAACTAAAAGAAAAATTTTTAAAAAATTAAAATTTAATTAAAATATTTGATTTTAAATGATTGATTACTACTATTTTTCTATTATTCATTCAATATTAATATATATGGGTAAATAGACCAAGTTGAATTTATTATTTAAACTTAATCACCACAGCAAACTGTTAAATCCTGTTTTATTTTTTGAGAAGGTTCAATTTATTATGGTTTAATTTGTACGATTTTCGGGTTTTGACGTCCTTAGCTCATAGCCGAAGCCACGAGTGCACAGGGCTCATACAAATCGTCAAGAGCTCACAGATGACGTCATAAGCTCACAATTATAATATTTTGATTAATTTTAACTAAAAATTAATAATTAATAGCACTTATCCCCTTCGACAGATGAAATTGATCACCAAAAATCAAAGTTTGAATATCTGATATCTCTATCTTGCTTGTCCTTAAGCCACATATAATTCGTACAGTATTAAATAAAATTAATAATAATAATAACACTTATGTGGTGGCTGTCTGATATTGCAAGAGTATGACATTTTCCTATTCAAAATTGTTAAATTAATCATTTATCTTTTTTACACAGTTTAAAATTAAGGCTATCTATGAGCTATACTTAACTATTTCAGTTAAATTTTATTTTATATTCTTTAAATATTATTTTATGTTCTTAAAATAATCGATTTAATTTCTATAATTTTTTTATAAAAAAACTATATTGCATTTTCATTCATAAATTCAAAAGCTCTTCCTAATAATTTTTATGATTTTAATGGGATCAAAACTCTCATAGGAATATATAACTAAATATTAAATTTAATGTTTATTAAGAACTTGTCTAATAAATATTTAATAAAGTAATATTAAAAATTTGATAGAGAATAATTTAATTATTTATATATTTAAATTAAATTTTAAACTTTAAAGACTAGAGTAGTCTGTAAGTTTGGCAATTTTCAATTGTTAAGCTCATGTAAAAGAACATATCCACAGTATGTTAAGCATTAAATGTTGAAGAAAAATTCAAAATCATGATTTAATTTGAACATTAATATTTAGTTTATTTTATAAAAATCATTGAATCATAATAATTCTTTATAATTTAAAAGAGTTACTTGAGTATTTAAAAGATAAGCACCACAATATCATGAATATTTAAATTAACTTACGAATTAATTCAGAGCAGAAATTTAATAATAATAATAATAATAATAATAATAATAATAATAATAATAATAGAATTTATAATTTATGAGTTAGCATTAATTTTCATTATATTACTTTCAAAAAAACTTGTGAGGTGAAATCATATAATATTAATATTCAATTCTCACGCAAGATTTTACAAGAATAATAAAACTGAAAAATTATAAAACTGAAAAATAAAAATTGTTAAGGAAATTCTTAATATTTATAAAGTTAGTTCATATCAATTATAATATTAACGTTTATATATTGGAAAAATACTTAAATTTATATATAAAAAATTTATATTATTCTTAAGATTATAAATATTCGAATTAAATTAAAATTACTGAAATGATTATTATTTAATACTAATGCAATTATAAATAAGAACATTTGAAAATAATATAAATATGGTCAATTAATGGTAAAAATAATGGATAGTATTCTTATATAATTTTTTATTATACGATTCCTTGGACGCCATCTTATTTCTAAAGCAATATAATAATTATGTTTATAATAATAAAGCAAACTTTATACTGTAAAAATGAGAAAAGAGAGTGTTATTAATTACTAATATTTAGTAAAAATTAGTCAAAATATTATAAGTTGTGAGTCTAAGATGTCATCAGTGAGCTCTCGGTTGAAAAGTGAGTTGGTGACGTTATCTGTAGCCACAGACGTCACCTGTGTAGTCCTGACGTCATCTGTGAGCGCAGGCGTCATTTGTGCGCTGGTGGTGTCGGCTGTGAGTTCAGGACGTCAATACCCCGATTTTCATTGCCATAGGTTAAATTTAATATAAAATATTTCTATAATTTATAATGATGTTTTTATAAAGGCTGTTTCTAAGTTATTTTTTTCAACTTATCAGTATTATTTGTATTAAAACTTGGCAGGCACGAGATCAATTAATTAATTCAAGTAAATATTTTTATTGATTAAATTTGGTTTTATTAGATTAATAAATTATAAAAATGAAATATGAAACGAGAAACAGGACATTGTTACTATATATGAAAATATAAATTATAAAATTTGATTAATATATATTGAGAAAAAATACATAAATATTTCTTTATAAATAAAAAATTAAATTCTGGTATCAAAGTAAATATTTAAATAATTATATGATTTTGTTTCAGAGAGATATTATTATTAAATGATTATAGAAATGGGTTTGAATTATAATGTTGAATTCTTACGCACATTAAATAATACCATCAATAGTTTTTTTATTGATGATTAATCAATCACTACTGAGTTTTTTTGATAAAATATTTTAATAGAAAATTTTATATTCTTACAACTTTATGCATTCCAAATTAATGCTAAATTGATGAATAGTGTTAATAATAATAGATTATTTTTTATGGAAAATTATTTGAAAATTTCAGATGATTATTAAATGAATTGAATTAATATATTATTTATTATATTGTGAAATTATACTGTACTAATTATAGCATCCACTCATTTCTTATTTTAAAATATAGTATTACTATATTTCTTGTGCAAATAAATATATTGCATTAGTTTATATAATTTTTATTCAAACTTCTAGTTTAATGATGAAATTAACATTATGTTCTTTCTCGCATTAATTCATTTTTAATTTAGTTTTAAAACATTTTTTTAAGTAATTTACATGTTTAAAATTTATATAAAAATATGAATAAATTGTTTGCAGTTACAAATACTTCACTCTATATCTTCTTCGCAAGAACTGATATCTCTGAAACTTGATATAGCACTCTTGGAAGAAACACTATCACAGTTTGAAATGTAAAATATTTAAAAAAATATTAAAATGTTGAGGAGATTGTCAAAGTCATTTGCTTTCCCTGGATTCCTATTACTTGATATGCAGGTTGTAGTCCATCTGCTCTTTTTAATGTTTTAATAATTTTATCTCTAATTATTATTTCTATTTAATTCTTTACCTGTTAAATTCTTATTGTAAATAATTATAAAAATCGAAATTGATATAAAAAATCGATTTTGAAAAATAGCAAAGCTTAATTTATATATATATATATTTAAACCCTTTTTAAAATTTTATTTAAATTAAATTAAATTTTATGATAGTAGTCATAATATGTGATATATAAGGAATCTTGATGCCTACTAAGGTCGAGACATCTGTATTATTATATAAATGACTTGATTGCTAAATCATTACTGAGCTCGCATGCTTAGTCATGTATATTAATTTAATAAATTAAAAATTATTGGGGATTAATATAAAAAGCATTGAAATTTTGGGGGGAAAGTTTCCGCACTTTTTTTTATTTTTTATTTTTTTGTTTTTTTATAATTAAATTAATCATTATAACAACTATCAATCAGGACTAATTTAATTGTTATAATTAAACTTTAATTTATTGATCAATAGTCAATATCTTTCTTCAGATTCCAAAAACCCTATATTTTTCCTGATATTTGTAGGTTCTGTCACTTAAATTTTATATTGCTTTACAATAGTAATTTCAAATATTATATCCAATTGTGAGTTTAATTCTGATTCAATTTATCTTTTTCTTACCATGCCTATATAATGTTAAACTATTTTCTTGAGCTACTTCAATGATGAATAATATGCTCTTAAAATTTAATGGGTCATAAAAATATTAAATTTGCTAATTATGTAAAATTTATTAAATTTAACATAAATAAAAAAAAAGTGCAGGAAACTTCCCTCCCCCCCGAAATATTTATAATCATAACCTTACTTTCTGTGTTATTTTACAATGAACCAATATTCGATTTCCGCTGATTATTTATAACTTATTTTTATAAATTCTTTTTAATCATAAACTTTACCATTATATTTTGTATTTATATACTTTTTATTATTTAAGTTGGCTTTAGATTTATATAATTAAGGGGAGCTTATGACTTCCTTATCAGATTCTTAAATTTAACAATGAGTATATCTTTTTGAGGAATCATCCTCTCGTATTTTAGAATCTTTTTTTATAGACAAATCGTTATTTATATCAATCAGATTTTAAAATAATAACATATAATACTAATCTCTCAATTTATTAGTCGTAGATCCATCGTCAATAATAAATTCACAAAATAGATAAAATAATTTAATAAAAAAATATGCATAATTAAAATTAATTTAATACAATAAGTTACTAGAGTTTCTGAGATATCTTGCTTGCAGGTATTTTTTAAATTAAGGACTACTATTTGATATATATATTTATATTTTTAGTAATTTAATTAATATAAATTTTTAATTTTCAAAATTTATACAAATAATCTACTTTGACAAAGTCATTTATATTTGGCCACCTTCATTTTTTGAATTTGTTTAATTATTTAATTTTTTAGATGAGAAATTACCCTAGTTATTACCATTTAATTTTATCTGAGTTTAATAATTTAACCTATAATCAATGAACTCTTTTGGAATTTCCATCATCATTTTTGATTATTTATTTTAATGACGAACTTTGGCAAGCTTCTATTAATAATCTTTGAAATATTTTGTATCTGATTATAATAATATAATTTCTATATATTATGTAAATATTAATTACAGTTAATAATAAATTTTCTAAAAATATAGAATATCAATATTCTATAATAAACTTTATTTTTTAAATTCTATATTAAGCTTCTTTGCATTCTGTGAAGGAGCACGTCTATGAATACTATTTTTCTAATTTGGTCTGATAAATCAATCTGAATATATTTTTATACATTAATAAAATGGAACTTTTAAATTGGTCTCAGTTGGTAATCCAAAACAACTTCTTGTTAAAATATTAAAGGCTTTGTTCCCGTAAAATTTTCAATTATTCTTTTATCTACGACCTAATATTTAATTATTAATGTAAATTAAATTTATAAACCTTTTGAAATCCCCTACATTAGTGAGCCTTGCGGACTTATTTAAGGCCTATTAAATTCGACATAATTTAAAGGTTTTCTTAATTTTATAAAATTTACAATCAATTTTTAATTTAAATTTGATATAAAACTTCCTTCACTAAAGATGCTAAAGTGAATAGTTAGATATATAAAAAATGAATATTACAATTTTACAAATAAATAAATCAATAATTATAATTTAATTTAGCAGCAATAAATTTAATTATTTTTTGATTTATATTTATGAATAATACCCATTAATTTTCATTATCCTAGTTTTTTAATTCGAATTGTTATTAGACTAGATTTGTTGCTGGGCTCTGTTAAATTTATAAACTTTTCCTTATGTGTTTTTGAGAAGTATTATTTTAGTAGGTAAAATATAAAATTATAAAGTAATTCTTTAAAGTCTTGAATAGAATTATTTAATTTGAGTATAAAACTTTTATTCATAATATCTGGGCCTTTCAGACGATCTGCCAAAATGTTATTATTTATATTTAATTTTCTTATTGATGGTGTCTTACAACCGCTCAATTCAATTTAATTTCTAGCCTGTTGCTAGCATGAGCCCAATCTCATTTTTATTTTTAAAACTTTGAATATTATATAGTAAAATATATAGATCTATTACTATCTCATATTCTTATTTTTAGAAGCTTTATCTCCAAAATCCAAGTTTATATTCAAAAATTATGCAAATATTATAATAATGGAGACATATCAATCATTTGGAAGTCAATAATTTAAACAATTAATATAAATTAATATTTATTAAAACAAATTCGCGTTGCCATTATATAAAACATAAAGTTTCTGAGGAAAGTTTTCTGGCGTGTGAAATTTTATCTATATTTTATATGAATTATACATTAAAACACATGTATAATAATTTTTTATTTTTAATAGTTATTATTAATAAAACATTTTTAAAGTTTTTCAAAATCTATTAAAATAAAAATAGTTGTCTATATAAATAACATTGATAAATTAATTAAATTTTAAATAGAATTCTCACCATGAATATGATTCTCTATCAAATTAAGATGTTTTAAATAGGAAATACGAGTTGTTATGAAGTAGATTTAGTAAAACTTTGTAAACTATGTATTAAATTACTCGAATCATAAGTACTGGAGGACACGTAAGTGTCTTTGGCTGTCAAAGAAAACATTATAACAAGAGCAAACAATATTTTTAAAAATATTTAAAAAAATTCCTTAAAAATTTTTATCATAAGAATGAGCTGCAAACTTTCCCTCAAATTTTTTAATTTAACTTCACTTTATTATTCTGATTACAAAATGAGATTTAAAATATTCTCGACAAATAAATTAAAAATTGTGGTATAATTTACTTTATAAAGTTTCATAATTTTAAAATGTTAAATAATCTTTCAAATAACAATCAGTGCAAACTTTTTATATATATTTTAACAATTATTTTTAGAAAGTTAGATTATTAGTTCTTTGTCTAATTAGTGGGTGTAATTACGATGGATGTGTATTAAAAAGGAAGTTACACTAATTACAAATGTTTTTGATTGTTTTTATTAATTTAAGGAGTTTAATATAATTTTGCATTTTACTATTTGATATTTAGAGGGTTGTTTAATTTATTTTTGGCTAAATCATTTTACAATTTTATATTTAAAATTAAAAAAATTCAAACCAAAATTTAGTTTTGATTTGCTAGTTTGTTTATTACAGAGATTTTTTTGCAATTGCTGATTTATATTTGAATTAATTGATGACGATCTATTTTCCCCTGAATTAATTTAGGTTGTTAAATATTAATAATTTTCAAAATTATAGTTAAATTAAACATGCTAATTTATTGATTAAAAGGATATGTAAATAAAGGTGTTCTTTGAATATAAGAGAGAACCTGGAGTGTTTTCAGTGGTTGACTGACCACTTTGAAATCCGCTTTCGAAATCTTTTGAGACACGCATTTACTAAGCATCATTAGATATTAGTCGGTATACATTTAAAAATTAAAAAATAAATCATATTTATTAACTTTAAAATTTTATATTAATAAACTATATATACCTCAGACTGCTGAAAATTATTTTTATTTTTATGTATTAATGGATTAAGAAGATTATTTAAATAATTTTAAAAAAAATTCAATAAGAAATTATTACAATTTTAAAGTTTAGAAGTTACTATATATATATTCCCATTAAAATTAAATTTTTAAAATATCAATTTTTTTAAAATATCAATTTTAATCAAAATAAAAAATAATTCAATTTTATTTTAGCTTTAATTCTATAACTTAAAAATAGGATCAATTAAAAGACTATAAATTCTGTAAAAAGCATATAATATCATAATCAAGCAAATATTAAATTAAATATTGATTATTTTTTTGATGGTACAGTTATACTGAATTTACATTTAGAATTTTAATTAAAACAAATCTATTTACAATAAGCATTATTTTAAAATGTTAGGTCCTCTATGTATTTGAATTTTATTTATTTTTAGGACTTGAGGGATTGCATAATGATGATTTCTCTCCAGTTTTATTAATAGTTGCTTGATTATTTAATCAAATATATTAAAATAAAGTCTAATAATATCTAATCTATATAAAAATATATAATAATTGATAGAAATCGATTGGCTAATATTGTTTATATTAAGCTTTGATGTCTTTTTTCTGAACACTTAAGTTTGAGCTCTTATAATTTATTTTAGGAAGGCAACAGTTGCTTGTCATAATAATTAATAGGAAAAACTATTAAATTATTTTAAATTAGATAACAAAAATATAAATTTTTAATAGTTTTTTAGTCATAAGTTCTCTATCTCTGTTTTTTTACTTTCAATATTTAATAATTAATATATGTAGTTGTATATTTTTATTTAAACTATCATAACAAATTAAAAATAAATAACTTATGAAGAGATTTCTTAATTTAATCAATTCATAAAAATTAGAACATAATAACTTTTGCATATACAAAATAATTTTAATATATAATTTTTTTATATGATGCTGTTAAAAATAATTTTTATTTATATATTGAAAATTCTTATATAATTATTTAAAAAATTCTATTCTTTTTTTTTGTATTTATTTTAATTAGTTGATTTGAAAGATAATATATTATTCACATCTCTGATATTTTAAATTTATTAATTTGATTAGCAGTAATGTTTTTATTTTTAACTTTTTAACTGCTCCTTTGTATCCCCCCTTGAAACTTTATATATCATAATGCAAATATAAGAATTTAAAATAAAGTTTGGAGATCTTAAAGAATATATGAAAATATATAGGCCAATAAGTTGCCCTAATATCTTTTTATATAAAGCACAAAAAGTATTATTTGGCTTATGTTAATGGATGTATAAAAATAATTTATTTGTTTAAATTTCCTAAATTAATGAAAGCTTCTCTTTATAATTAATTAATAATTAAGAAAAGAGATATTAAATTCATATATATATGAATATATATTTAGAATTCTCTATTAGTCAGTTAATATATAAAGAGTAAAAATTTCTTGATCTTAAATGTAAATCAATCTATAACTAATCTGATTGAATTATCAATTTAATAGTCAATTTATTAAGCATCTCAATATTAGATAATATATTTATCTCATATTAGATTTTCAGTATTCACAGATGAAATACTGTCGCACAAAATAAATTAAATATAATAGTATTTTAGTTAATTAGGAATATTAGATTAGTAAGTATCAAACCCAAAACCCCTTAGTGAGGTTTATAAGTGCTTTGATTTGTAGGGTATAGTTGGGGTCTTATTGGGGTTAGTAGAGAAAACACAGTTTTTATGCGAATTTAATGAATATTTAATGAGTATTAGAGTACTTAATTCAAACAAATTTAATCTGCTTGTCTTTGTTGTATCTTATGAATCTTGCTCTCTATAGTGGCTCAAGTATGTCATCTAAGGATTATCTAGGATATGAAGGAGCTCTCACGATTATCATCTCTACTATGCTTTTTATTTCTTCGCAGACATCTTCTTACTTTATATGTTTCTGAGCTAAGCTTATTGATTGTTTTCATGCTTTGTACCAAAGTTAGTCATACATTCCATGTCATTTTCTAAAATTATTGCTGCTACTGCCCAAAGATCCATTAAACAGAACCATTAGTCCACTTCTCTCTTATTGGGAAGTAACCTGGAGTACCAAGTACCTGTGCTAAAGTGACAATCTCCTATCTTCAAGCTCTATTGAAATCGATAACCACTACTTCTAAAGGGCAGTGATTTAGCATAAGGTTTTCAGGCTTCAAATCTCTATGAACATATCCAAGTTCATGCAACTCCTTAACACCCTGAATCATATCTGAGAGTATATCGTTTATATCATCAGGGTATCTATTGTGATATAGGTAGTCTCTCAGAGTCATCTCAAATTTTTTTAGCCTTAATGCGATGAAACCATAACTTAAATAACACCATTTAGCTTAAGCAAATTCTTGCAGTCTTTTCTTTAGGCCTCTCTAAGTACCATGTATTCATTTGCAAACTCGTTCTAATACTGTTGGTTCTTAATAAGATAACTGAATGGATTCACCTTGTATGCATACTCATCAACTACTATGAGCTTTGCTTTTGTAGGCACGTTTATATTCAATTAGTTTTCAATACAAGTGCTGAGATCACTGCATTTAATGCAGGTATATTCATAGCCTTCGCTTAGAAGCATGCTAAAATTGTATTACCTGCTGGCTGGTTCATCGATTCATATCGCTTCTGTCTCTTGAGTCTCTCTTGCTGCTCTTTTTATGACTCAAGAGTATTAGATTTTCTTTTAGCTGGCATAGTTTTTTAGTCTCTTAATCTTCAATCAAGAACTCACTGAGGTGATGCTTTTGCATATGCCTTTTAACTTTAGCTGAGTGAGTATATGATTTCATGCATGTCGTACACTAATACCTACCATCAACCTTTTCATGCTAGAAATAGATCTTGGCTTTGCCAGAGTGTACCTCTTTAAGGTGTCTCTTCAAGCTTTGTTCATTTGAGAAATGATTCTAGCAGTCTTCACATTAATATGTTTTTATCTTTTCGATTGGTTGCTGTTCTTTTAGCTCCTCAACATAATCAATTTAAGTTTAAACCCCTATCTCTGCACTCTCCCTCTGGTTTAATGCTTCTATGATAAAAACCTCTGCTTCAAATTCAAGAGCTCTTAGCTCTACCTCCCTCTCAACATAAATGACTTCAGGCTTTTTAGTGGAGCCAAAGTTGAACATTGATTGACCTGCTCCTAAAAGTGCCGCTCTACGATTTAAGTTGACCGCCATGTTTAAATTCAAATTTAAATTTCTATTATAAAGCTCTTAAAACCTCTATAGCTATATCTGGACTATGCAGGAGTTGCAACAGCATTAATGATGGTTTGATCTAAGCTCTAAGACTTCATATTTATACTCAGTTTATAAGTATAATTTTCGTGATTTTACTCTTAATAATTTTGATTCTGGTACCAACTCAGATAAAGTTCAGGTTGGTACTGGTACCAATTATGTTTTAAACCAAATTGGAACTTTTCCATTAAAACCTCAATAGTTTAAAACAAGGTACTAATTAAGGTTTTGTACTATTAAATTGGTACCAATTAAAATTAAACGAATTTAGTACCAGTACTAATTAAATTTAAACAAATTTAGTACTAAATTTAATGGAACTAAATTGATAAAAATGAAGCTCAATCTCTGCAGTTTGTTACAGCTTCTGCAAACTTTCTCCACATATCTTTACAGGGTTGACCTCCTATAAGATGCCCATATTTAATAGTAAGTTTTTAAACAAAAGGATCCAGAAGTCTATAAATTATAATTTGTAATTCATTAATAGGAAGAGGAACAAAGATGGAATCACTCAATGATCAAATGAAAAGAGTCGAGGCTCAAGAAATGATCTCAAGATTCAGAAGTAAGGAAGATCTCTATCGATATTTAACTTTACATGGTAAGATAACTTGACGACTATTGACATCTTAAACAGTTGGATTATTCCTTCCGACGATGGAAGGTACCAAAATCTCATTTCTAAGAGCGATACTCTGTGATGAGAAGAAAGCCTTCAAAAACACTGAAATTAAGTTGATAGAAATACCAAACTACCCTGAGATTTCAGTCACTAATCTTTATGAGGATGCCATGTAAGATGAGGAAGTGGTAGTTACCTTCCTACCAAGAAACAACTCTCTAATAAACTACCAGAGAGGAACTTTTTCTTTGGTGGTCTTGGTACAATAAAAGAGGAGTATCTCAGAGAAATAATTGAAGAAGCACATAAGAAACGATATTCTATCTCTCCTGAAGACTAAAAAAAAGCAAGGCATTCTAATAAGCTCAGCTTGGCTAGAGGAACTTAAGAAGCATCCTTATCTTTCAAGTAAGCTTTGACATATAACTTTGTAGGAAAATCTGGCACTGGTATATATCTTATGAAAGAGCATGCAAAGGTTCATAGAGAAAGAAAGTCGCAGACAATTTATGAGGTGAGCAAGAGGCTTTATAAAGATGTCTAAAAACCAGATGAAATGAAGATAGATGCAGGAGCTCGCACTAAGAGAAGAAATATGGGCCCAAGCAAGCCATAAGAAAAGGAGAAGAAAGAGAAGCTAAACCACTTTATGGGTTAGTTTAATATGTGAACTTATTCATTCATTTAATCTAAAACTTATTTATAAACATTCATTCTTCCCTCTCTCGCACAGACTGTTGTCTTATCTAC
>ARYC01005891.1:0-25587 GCA_000711775.1 Oxytricha trifallax | reverse complement strand
CTCGTTAAGCGCCTTATTCCATACTTAGCATGGTTAGTCTTAACGGAGCTTTTTCTGAAACTTTTGTAAGTATAAGTCTAAGAATGGAGCTATAGAAGTCTCTTTCTTTTCCTCACCAATTAAATCAAAAGGTATTCGACATTCCAAGTTATCTGTGAAATTTATTGTATCTCTATTGGAGACTTGCATTTTATATCAAGGATTAAATCCACTACCAATTCTGTTGATAGATTAAAAAAAAATCTTGTATTTGGAAGTTCCTTCTATTTAGCAAAATATATCATTTGAGTTTTGTGTTATAATTTAATTTATTATTTGTTTTAGAATGAAAGCAATCCCTAAAATTCATCATCAAGGTAATGACAGATTAATTACTTTAAACTATTTATTTGAAAATCCATGATTAGTATGGTAACATTAGCTTTAATGTTTAACTTTTTGACTATTCATTCTTAGTTAAATATTCATCTTTTTATAATTTTAGTCAAAATATAGCTTATACTGAAGATTTACATCAAAATTAAATTAACTACCCATCATTTTATAGAAAACTTTAATCTTACTTGCCAAAGGATTTAATTTATTCGAATATATTAGATTATAATTTTGAAAAATTACCTTTTAATTCTAGTCAATTAATTATTTAAAGCTAGGAGTTTAGTTTATAATTTAAAATTTGTTGCCAATTAAATTCTTAATAATTTAGGATTTATAATCGTATAGAGCTAGAATTACATTAGTATTTTGCTTTAAAAACACTTCTCAGTAAATAATTAGAATGATATGATTTATAAATGGGGATAAATTTCTTGATATTTTAATAAAAGCTTATTCTTTCACTATAATGAAAAAAGTGAAATTAGTGTGCAAAAAATATCCTCAGGATATATTAATCTTCTTTAATTGAATCCAGTTAGATTAATCTATCCAAGAAAGTAGAATATAATGCATTTAGATTAAATATAAAACTATTTAGGAGAGTTGTTTAGCAAATAATAGAGTGAGGATGACATATTATTTTCTTATTTAGGTTTTTATTCCATTATTAAGAGCAAGAAGTGTAGTGAAGCTATTTCATAATACCCAAAAGAGATTATTGATATTAGACATTTAATTGGTCAAAAGTGGCATAAGAATAGAAATATAAAAAAAGAATCTTACAGTAGTCTTAATATAATAAAATTATGTATATTATGGTTGTTTTTGCTAATCAACTAGCAAACTCAAAAATTTTAATTTCTTTTCCTGGTAGTTTTTTAATATCCCGAGCTACAATTTAATATAAGAACTTAACAGCTTGATGTGTCTTAAAATTAGAAGTTTAGTTAAAAATAGTAAGATATTCATGAATATTTAACATAATAAATTGGAACATAAGAGAGATTATATATCATTTAATTAATTTTAAAATGATTTTTTTTCATATTAAATTAAATACATGTTAAAATATATTTATGCTTCTCCTATGCTCAGTCTTTTTGTTATTTTAATTGAAATAATAAACCTAAAAAGAGGCAATCATGATTTAATAAGTAATTAATTGATTTAATCATAAACTGAATATAGTAAAATGCATTTTTATAGATCAGATACAGGTGGAAGTACAGTACTCACTTAAAATGTAAGTTACAAAAAAGATTTATTTTTTAATTTTTTTTATGTTTTAGTAGTCCTGCCTATCGGCTAGGCAACTGAAACAGGGGACTTAGAAGACTTTAGAGATAACGAAGATGATGAAGAAAAAGATTAAACAATATTATAGAGATTTCCATTTTTGATTAGTATAATAAGTTTGAATTTTAATTTTAATAGAATAATTAATAATTTATATTTTCCTTATTTTTAATCATGAATATATCAAGTCTTTGTTATTTTAAATTTATAGAAAATCTAATGAAGACAGACCTAGTTATCGAATTATCAAAAAAATCTAGTGTGATTAAATTTATTATCGAATCGACTTAAATAACTGATTTAATTAACAATATGTAATTAAGGAAGAACTTATTTTATATTATGCTGATAATTAATAAAAGTTAAGATAATCAACTTAATTGTTTTTAAATAGTTGTTTTAAGTCAACTATTTTTTTATGTTGACTTTATATCATAGATATTACTAAGATGAGAATTGGCATTTTTATTTCAGGAGTCTTTAAATAGTAGGATCATTTTCATGTTGGCATAGTATTAGTTGAAATGAACATAAATTTTGCTATTCCTCCTCCACAAATGCTGTGATTATTTACTTCAAAGTTGCTTATATGAGTAATCGAGTCCTCAAATTATGTTTATGGTATTCATCCAAAATCACTATAACAATTATAGATAAGGATAAAAACGAATGTACGGGGATGATAAGACCATCGCTATAATCAGGCAAAGGATATCATATAGTTGCGTCACTATACTCAGGTGTCCTGAGGTAGATATCAAAGCTTCTTTTATTCCCTACCCCAACCTATCGCAACTTTTCAAATGTCAATGCAAATTTTTTTATCCTAATAATAGGCCTAATAATCATATTTTTAAGAGAATACTGTTTTTAATGCTATTTTTTGCTAATGTAAGCTTAAAATAAAGGTTAACTAGCTTTGTTCCTCGATGCAAAGTGATTGCCTTTATTAATTCTTTTTAGCGGCATCAAAATATTATTTTATGATTTGAGTGCATTCTAAAAAGACTTGAAAAAAGATTACTGATGTTTTAATAGATCACTTTAAGTTAGTTGTTATCACAGTCAATATGATCCCTATAAATTCTGGTATTTAAGATCTCATTCTGGTCTTTTGAGGTCCAATGATATGAAGCTTGATGCCTAAAATATAAAGCATACTTTTCCATTTGTAACTGTGAATCAAAGATCTTTTATCACTATAGATCATAAATTTTGAAATATAAATATTACTACAATTCTGAAATTAATTAAATTAGTTTATAATTTACATTCCGAGAAAATAACTAAAATGGAAATATCTTTTATAATTTAAGGGAATAATTAGCTTAGAAATACTAGACTTAGGTTTTAAAATCTTAAACTATGTTACCATTTCTCATGCTTATATATTGATAAAATTAATATTTATTAATATATTCTTACTTCAATATCTCTCATTTTATCGAATTTTAGATTAACTCACTTTAAATACTTAATTCAATTATATTAGCAGACCTAGGATCGACGATACGACTCTCAGAGAAAGTTAAAATTATTTAAATACTCAAAAATAATTATTTATTTTAAAATTAAAAATAATAAACTTAAAATATTTAAAAGTAGCATGTAACAAAAAAACTATGAGTTTATTTATTTATAGTTTTAATTTTTTATATTATTTTTTTTGTATTTAATTCAATATTATAATTAAAATCCTTGTTTTTACTGTAAATTCTAAAATGTTAAATAATTTTAGGCAAAAACTCTTCTTTAATTTACAATAAAAAATAGAATCAAATATAATTGCTTGAAGTTAATTTTCTTAATATATCCAAAACTCATAGGTTTTAAAGTTTTTTTTGAGTTACCAAAATTATTTAAATAATCGTGTGATCATTTAAAGCCACTAATTTTTTATAGTGATTTTGCAATGTTAAGACGTTATATGAAATGTAGCATTTTAGTTCTCTAATCAATTAATTTTTATATTATTTGACTTTGTTTTGTTGTGGACTTGTATCCAATCTAGTGAGATCTGTGTGAACCACATGCTTTGAAGTAGTTGTGAATTCATGAAAGCTATATTCGCTACTTATATTGAGATGAGGCAAAATTACTTCAATAAGGGATAGTATTTTTGAATACAAAACTATAATGTAATTTATATCCTATTTCCAATTAAATATAATTTTATTGAAGATTTATTGATATATCATTGCTTAATTTAAAAAAGATTTATAAAGAGTGCCAATATTACCTGTTATATATTTATTTTGTTAAATATTATATAATTTAAATTTATAAATAAATCATTATTTTATACTTTTATTTTACAAGACAATTATGATAAATAAGTGAACAAATTATATTAAAAATGAAAAAACTAATTAGTTTAATAATATTAAACGATTATATAAAAGTCATATTTAGGTACATTTACCTCTTATCTCAAATATCCTTCGTATCTTGAAGCATCATTCCAATATTTTCATTAATTTTACAATTCTTTATATTGGCATCTGAATTCTCTATAATTTTGCCTTTGTGATTCCTGCTGACTAATATTGCTGAAATATAGACTTTTTAGATATGTTTACGTAAACAAGATTAATTTAGTAACCTACTGCCTGATGTCTACCGTTTAATTTTTTTTAAATTAATTAATTAAAAAGCTTTAATTCTTAATATTTCAAAATATTTATCATGAATCAACTGCATTTAGAGATCAATTGACTTAAATGTTTCATTTATATAGTTAGTTTATATTAAATTTTTGTTTTAGGGAAAAGTAATTATTGATAAAATACAAAATATAGGGAAATTATAAAAACAAAATGCGAATTACTGGTCATTAAAATCAGAGTTGTAAATATAAATATAGAGATGTGATATAAACTGCGAAAAATGCATTGAATTAATTAGCATATTATTGCAGAATACTAACTGTAATTATTTGTATTTTTAATATCATTTATTAAAATTGTTTTCCTAAACTATTTTGTGTTTAGCAACCAAATGTATTTCCTTGCATTTTCATTTAAATTAGAATTCTATATGTACATTGTAAATTATAGTATTACAGTGAGTCTCCCTATAATCATATATTATTTTAATGATCCTTAAAAAATGTGATAATAATTTAAAAAAGGATTGGTATATTCTCTATGAGCATAAGTAATTTTATGAATCTTTTAATAAAGTAAGCAGTTTTATCAAGAATTCTTTTAAATCATGAAGAAATGAGACAATTTTACTTACAAATATATTGGAGTAGGGCCAATCCATTCCTTTTTTATTTTAATTAAAGACTTATGAATATAATTTCTGTTTTTATTTTATTTCAAATAAAAATTTATTTCAAAAATTCATGCATAATAATAGCTTATTGGTAATAAGTTCACATGCACTAATTAAAAAAGTTTTCAAATTTGATTCAAAATTAAGCTATTCTAGAAGAATCAGTAAATATAATATCTCTGATAAATATAGGATATCAACTCTATTTCAATAAAAAATAATAATTTTTAAAAATTTTTGTAATAAATCAGAAATATTTCCTTCCAAGAGAAATTATTTTGATTTTTAATAATATTTTTCAACTATTTATGCTTAATATTTGCATCTTTGAGACCTATACTCATTATTAGTTAAGGCATTAAGATTTAATAGGGTAATAGGCAGTGTATAATTAAATTCACTCCAAAACTTGGTGCTATGTCAATTCGTAAATTTGTATCTTTACATAAATAAACTTTAAAGGAAACCTGGTTTCTATGATAAAATCCAATTACCACTATAAATTAAAAAATAATCTTTTAAATAATATCACTTAAGTTTTATATGAGTATTTAACTTTGATATGCAAGAATGTGGTTTTTTCACGAAAAATAGTATTGATTAAACAGCATAACTTCAACGTCTTAATGCTGCTTGAGAGATCACAAACCGTTCTTATGATTTGTTTTTTTTATTATGTCTATGAACAGGTTAAAAAAATGTAACATTCAATTTTATTTAAAAAAAAAGATATAAAGAATCAAAATATTTTTAATGGCTTAAATTCAATTTAAATTAAATCTGAATACAATTTGAAATTGATTTCAAATTTTTATTCATTATTACTGAGAGATAGATAAGAAATTTAACTTGCTAGCATTTAATGTTTAAGAACTATAAATCTTTTATTTCTTCAATTTAAGGCATTTTAACTAAGGAATATAATTAAAAATTCATGATTTGACTTTAAATTTAACTTATCATTTAAAATTATGTTTGTTATTAATTTTGTCAAACCATAAAATAAATTTTTAAAGATAAATGATGCTATATTGTTTTTATAAAATAAGCCACTTTTTCTCTTTGCATACTTATCTCACGGGCATCTATTATTTAATTCCCAATATCCCAATATTAGCATAAACAATTTCTTTGGGTGTCTTGCCGAATTTATATTAATGTCTATTTAAACATTTTTGTAAATTATAGAGTAATAAAGATTCCAACCCTGCTTAGAAACCTCAAACTATGATCCTTGAGAATGGGGACTTAATGGTGCTTTCACCTCTATGTTAAATAGAAAAGAATCGAACTTTATGAAAATTTCACTCATTAAGTAAGAATGTACTTAGTTAAAATTAATCTAACTTAATTTGATTAATAGGATTTTAATGAAGGTATTTTTAATTAATGGTTGGACCCTATAGAATTTATTAATAAAATTACTGGGAACTATAGAATATTATAATCATACCTTATATCTAAAAACTAAAGAGCATTGACTAAAAAAATGATCATAACCTAAGAAGAATATAATTGAGCTTTACCTAAGAATAGACGATAACCTACTGTTCAACTTTATTTCATGATATTTGAAATTTGTTAGAAAATACCATATTAAAGATTCTATGCTAATTATACTAATTTAGAAAATGGGAAAATATTATTAAGTTTCAAGGTATTAAAGAGTAACAAACTGTAATTTTTAGTATAGTTGCCCTAGACATCTAGTTCAACGAATAATTCATTTTTATGAGAATCTAGATGAAATCCATAAATAAATTTAGCTCAAGACAAAAAGGAATTTTAACACAACTAAATTTAAAGAAAATAAAAATATACCATATCTCCAGCTAATTTAATCTAAATTTCAGACAAATTTCACTTTTTATTATAAGCAATAGTAAAAATATGAAAAAAATAATTTGAAATCATAGTTCCAATTGAAATAAAAAAGAAAAGAAAGGAGTAACTGGAGCTAAAAACGCATTTTCCATTAAATTTATAATTGAAAGTCATTGAGATTTTATCAGATTAATTTTTAATATTATTATTTAATTCTTTCTTATAGGATATAAAGATGATTATTGCTGTTTAAGTAATTTTTAAAAAAAATGAACAATAATAAATAAATTAATAACTTAAAACTATTTTCAATAAATTAATTCCAAGCTTTTAAATTTTTTCATGAGATAAAATAGTAATATCAGTAGCATGTAAACCTTACAAGTTGTTTGTTTTCATGATTAATAAAATTGATTAAATTAATTCTTATCAGAAATTTATTTAATCTTATTTTTGATTATTCAATTTACTTACCTCATTTAAAGGGCTTTTGAGCATATTTAAATATAAAATACAATTTTAATATAAAATATAACTTTAATCTTAAAAGCAGATTTTCAAATAAGGAAAATCGTTATGAATTTTATTATAAATGATATATCTTTTAGATATTTCAGCCAGAATTTCAAGTTGTAAATACAAAACTTTGATTCTTAATTATTACGTTTAATAAACAGTTTCAAGCATTACTTTAAGATTTTAGTAGCATATAAAAAATTAATAATAATTTAATAATAATGAGTATATATCAATAAATTGAACAGTAGCTTTACAATAATAAAAATAATAAATTCAAATTTATAATTGAAAATTGGTGATAAATCTCTGTTTTTATAACCTATAAATATGTTTTGGGGTTCAATGTAAATCAATATTTCTAAATTCATAGAAAATATATATTAATAGCAATATTTGAATCATTTTTATGTTGTTGAAATAGTTTTATGTTTATATTCCTAATTAATCTTGATATTATATAATAAAATTATATAAGTATAAAAAAACATGGGTAGACATTAAATATTTATCAAATTATAATAATTAAACATTAAGCCATTTAACAATTAGTATATATAAAGATAAGAAAGTTTAAAAGTAAAAACTTTGAAACAATAATAATATTAAAAATATATAATTAAATGAAAATTAATGCAAAAAGAAGCTTAAAAATAATATTTTAAAATAAACAAAGCCTTTATTATTCATTGTGAAATTAAATAAATCTTTATGAATTTTAATCATATTATATTAATTCAATAATAAAAAATTTTAAACAATAAAATTAATAAGGAATATTGAAAATAATAAGAAGAAAAGTCTCTTACTTACAAATTGCTCATTTAATTAAAATTAAAAAATTTTAAGCTGTGCAGAACCTTAGTATAAAAATCTTACTTAAAATAAAATCCATTTAATGAGGGAACCATACAATCCAAAGAGTCAAACTTTCAACTAGACCAATGACCTTATTAAATACAATAAATAAATTTGATACCAAACTAAGACGGTTTTTGTATAGAAGATCTCATTGATTCAAAATCCTAAACTCCTTCATTAGTTTTCTTGAGTCTCTGATTGAAATATATAACAATTAGCCGCTTTTACATTATAATGGTTTATGTAGGGGTTATGGTTTTAATATTAGTAATTTCAGCGAGTATATAAGCGATTTTCTTTAGCAATTCAAACAAACATAAACTTAGTATCTGTGAGAGTTCATTGAATTTAACTTCTTAAGATCCTGTTTGATTGTATATATCTTAACTTGATTATCATTTCTTGGCTTGATGATAGTTAAGTAAGCTTGCTTTCTGAAACCTCTACCATTCTTTTACTTTTCTAAATATTATTTTATTCTTTTCTTTGAATTTCACTCACTTTGCAACTAAAGTAATCGGTTCTTGACATGTCATTCACTTTGATTATTGATGCTAATGCATTCCAAGAAGCGTCTCCATCCCTCCAAATTTCTCTATCTGAGAAATATCATGGAGTGCCTAATACTTTTCCTAAAGTATATGCTTGCACTCTATGAGCTCTATTGATATCGATTATATAAACTTTAAGAAGTTAAAAATCTAACATGATAATTTCTGGCTTCAAATCTCTGCGGACATAGCCAAGTTTGTGAAGCCCTTCTATTCCTTTTACAATATGCTTTACTCTATAGGTATTTTATTTTTGAAATTTATTGTCAAGAAGGGGAACCCTAAAAGATTCAAGATATCTTCCAGGTAAAATGGCATAGGCATAATTATATGTTTTCACTCCCTAAACTTTGCCCTTAAGTCATCTGCAATAAAGTAACCTAATCGATAAATTGTGAATGCATATAAGCCGTCCATGATGATTCTTTTCTCTATTTTATCCTCATAAAGAGGTAAACACAATAAATTATTATTGGAATCTTTGCAGAACAACTCTTCTTTATGTTGTAAATATATTGATTAATTGCGGGTTTTTTACCTCATTTGTTTTGCATTTTCTCTTTTGAAGTTCTATTTGACATTAAATTAAAATATCTAAGCTAGATGAGTTAAATTGTTAAAACTAGGTTTCTACTGAGAAAAAGTATATATAGTCACTACTTTTTTGGGTTACTTAATATATTGTAGAACACAATCGATTTAGGAAATTAATTTTAATTAAATTAATTAAATATTATAATCATGGCAGTTTTATTCCTAAAGTGATTTAAATTCAAATTTATTTAAATTCTATGTTATGTCTCTAGATTTTAGCTGGATTTACAATTGGAAAAATCCCTCTATCATGCCAGGAAGAGAGATATTTTGATTTTAAGATAACCCCAAAAAAAAGTAAAAGTGGTTTATCTCCTCTTGAATGAGAAAAATTCATTCTAGCAATTGCAACCACCGTCTTATTTGTAATACGCTATCTAGAGAGTAAATATTGCCAGAATTTTTCTCATTCAAGAGGAGATAAACCACTTTTACTTTTTTTTGGGGTTATCTTAAAATCAAAATATCTCTCTTCCTGGCATGATAGAGGGATTTTTCCAATTGTAAATCCAGCTAAAATCTAGAGACATAACATAGAATTTAAATAAATTTGAATTTAAATCACTTTAGGAATAAAACTGCCATGATTATAATATTTAATTAATTTAATTAAAATTAATTTCCTAAATCGATTGTGTTCTACAATATATTAAGTAACCCAAAAAAGTAGTGACTATATATACTTTTTCTCAGTAGAAACCTAGTTTTAACAATTTAACTCATCTAGCTTAGATATTTTAATTTAATGTCAAATAGAACTTCAAAAGAGAAAATGCAAAACAAATGAGGTAAAAAACCCGCAATTAATCAATATATTTACAACATAAAGAAGAGTTGTTCTGCAAAGATTCCAATAATAATTTATTGTGTTTACCTCTTTATGAGGATAAAATAGAGAAAAGAATCATCATGGACGGCTTATATGCATTCACAATTTATCGATTAGGTTACTTTATTGCAGATGACTTAAGGGCAAAGTTTAGGGAGTGAAAACATATAATTATGCCTATGCCATTTTACCTGGAAGATATCTTGAATCTTTTAGGGTTCCCCTTCTTGACAATAAATTTCAAAAATAAAATACCTATAGAGTAAAGCATATTGTAAAAGGAATAGAAGGGCTTCACAAACTTGGCTATGTCCGCAGAGATTTGAAGCCAGAAATTATCATGTTAGATTTTTAACTTCTTAAAGTTTATATAATCGATATCAATAGAGCTCATAGAGTGCAAGCATATACTTTAGGAAAAGTATTAGGCACTCCATGATATTTCTCAGATAGAGAAATTTGGAGGGATGGAGACGCTTCTTGGAATGCATTAGCATCAATAATCAAAGTGAATGACATGTCAAGAACCGATTACTTTAGTTGCAAAGTGAGTGAAATTCAAAGAAAAGAATAAAATAATATTTAGAAAAGTAAAAGAATGGTAGAGGTTTCAGAAAGCAAGCTTACTTAACTATCATCAAGCCAAGAAATGATAATCAAGTTAAGATATATACAATCAAACAGGATCTTAAGAAGTTAAATTCAATGAACTCTCACAGATACTAAGTTTATGTTTGTTTGAATTGCTAAAGAAAATCGCTTATATACTCGCTGAAATTACTAATATTAAAACCATAAACCCCTACATAAACCATTATAATGTAAAAGCGGCTAATTGTTATATATTTCAATCAGAGACTCAAGAAAACTAATGAAGGAGTTTAGGATTTTGAATCAATGAGATCTTCTATACAAAAACCGTCTTAGTTTGGTATCAAATTTATTTATTGTATTTAATAAGGTCATTGGTCTAGTTGAAAGTTTGACTCTTTGGATTGTATGGTTCCCTCATTAAATGGATTTTATTTTAAGTAAGATTTTTATACTAAGGTTCTGCACAGCTTAAAATTTTTTAATTTTAATTAAATGAGCAATTTGTAAGTAAGAGACTTTTCTTCTTATTATTTTCAATATTCCTTATTAATTTTATTGTTTAAAATTTTTTATTATTGAATTAATATAATATGATTAAAATTCATAAAGATTTATTTAATTTCACAATGAATAATAAAGGCTTTGTTTATTTTAAAATATTATTTTTAAGCTTCTTTTTGCATTAATTTTCATTTAATTATATATTTTTAATATTATTATTGTTTCAAAGTTTTTACTTTTAAACTTTCTTATCTTTATATATACTAATTGTTAAATGGCTTAATGTTTAATTATTATAATTTGATAAATATTTAATGTCTACCCATGTTTTTTTATACTTATATAATTTTATTATATAATATCAAGATTAATTAGGAATATAAACATAAAACTATTTCAACAACATAAAAATGATTCAAATATTGCTATTAATATATATTTTCTATGAATTTAGAAATATTGATTTACATTGAACCCCAAAACATATTTATAGGTTATAAAAACAGAGATTTATCACCAATTTTCAATTATAAATTTGAATTTATTATTTTTATTATTGTAAAGCTACTGTTCAATTTATTGATATATACTCATTATTATTAAATTATTATTAATTTTTTATATGCTACTAAAATCTTAAAGTAATGCTTGAAACTGTTTATTAAACGTAATAATTAAGAATCAAAGTTTTGTATTTACAACTTGAAATTCTGGCTGAATATCTAAAAGATATATCATTTATAATAAAATTCATAACGATTTTCCTTATTTGAAAATCTGCTTTTAAGATTAAAGTTATATTTTATATTAAAATTGTATTTTATATTTAAATATGCTCAAAAGCCCTTTAAATGAGGTAAGTAAATTGAATAATCAAAAATAAGATTAAATAAATTTCTGATAAGAATTAATTTAATCAATTTTATTAATCATGAAAACAAACAACTTGTAAGGTTTACATGCTACTGATATTACTATTTTATCTCATGAAAAAATTTAAAAGCTTGGAATTAATTTATTGAAAATAGTTTTAAGTTATTAATTTATTTATTATTGTTCATTTTTTTTAAAAATTACTTAAACAGCAATAATCATCTTTATATCCTATAAGAAAGAATTAAATAATAATATTAAAAATTAATCTGATAAAATCTCAATGACTTTCAATTATAAATTTAATGGAAAATGCGTTTTTAGCTCCAGTTACTCCTTTCTTTTCTTTTTTATTTCAATTGGAACTATGATTTCAAATTATTTTTTTCATATTTTTACTATTGCTTATAATAAAAAGTGAAATTTGTCTGAAATTTAGATTAAATTAGCTGGAGATATGGTATATTTTTATTTTCTTTAAATTTAGTTGTGTTAAAATTCCTTTTTGTCTTGAGCTAAATTTATTTATGGATTTCATCTAGATTCTCATAAAAATGAATTATTCGTTGAACTAGATGTCTAGGGCAACTATACTAAAAATTACAGTTTGTTACTCTTTAATACCTTGAAACTTAATAATATTTTCCCATTTTCTAAATTAGTATAATTAGCATAGAATCTTTAATATGGTATTTTCTAACAAATTTCAAATATCATGAAATAAAGTTGAACAGTAGGTTATCGTCTATTCTTAGGTAAAGCTCAATTATATTCTTCTTAGGTTATGATCATTTTTTTAGTCAATGCTCTTTAGTTTTTAGATATAAGGTATGATTATAATATTCTATAGTTCCCAGTAATTTTATTAATAAATTCTATAGGGTCCAACCATTAATTAAAAATACCTTCATTAAAATCCTATTAATCAAATTAAGTTAGATTAATTTTAACTAAGTACATTCTTACTTAATGAGTGAAATTTTCATAAAGTTCGATTCTTTTCTATTTAACATAGAGGTGAAAGCACCATTAAGTCCCCATTCTCAAGGATCATAGTTTGAGGTTTCTAAGCAGGGTTGGAATCTTTATTACTCTATAATTTACAAAAATGTTTAAATAGACATTAATATAAATTCGGCAAGACACCCAAAGAAATTGTTTATGCTAATATTGGGATATTGGGAATTAAATAATAGATGCCCGTGAGATAAGTATGCAAAGAGAAAAAGTGGCTTATTTTATAAAAACAATATAGCATCATTTATCTTTAAAAATTTATTTTATGGTTTGACAAAATTAATAACAAACATAATTTTAAATGATAAGTTAAATTTAAAGTCAAATCATGAATTTTTAATTATATTCCTTAGTTAAAATGCCTTAAATTGAAGAAATAAAAGATTTATAGTTCTTAAACATTAAATGCTAGCAAGTTAAATTTCTTATCTATCTCTCAGTAATAATGAATAAAAATTTGAAATCAATTTCAAATTGTATTCAGATTTAATTTAAATTGAATTTAAGCCATTAAAAATATTTTGATTCTTTATATCTTTTTTTTTAAATAAAATTGAATGTTACATTTTTTTAACCTGTTCATAGACATAATAAAAAAAACAAATCATAAGAACGGTTTGTGATCTCTCAAGCAGCATTAAGACGTTGAAGTTATGCTGTTTAATCAATACTATTTTTCGTGAAAAAACCACATTCTTGCATATCAAAGTTAAATACTCATATAAAACTTAAGTGATATTATTTAAAAGATTATTTTTTAATTTATAGTGGTAATTGGATTTTATCATAGAAACCAGGTTTCCTTTAAAGTTTATTTATGTAAAGATACAAATTTACGAATTGACATAGCACCAAGTTTTGGAGTGAATTTAATTATACACTGCCTATTACCCTATTAAATCTTAATGCCTTAACTAATAATGAGTATAGGTCTCAAAGATGCAAATATTAAGCATAAATAGTTGAAAAATATTATTAAAAATCAAAATAATTTCTCTTGGAAGGAAATATTTCTGATTTATTACAAAAATTTTTAAAAATTATTATTTTTTATTGAAATAGAGTTGATATCCTATATTTATCAGAGATATTATATTTACTGATTCTTCTAGAATAGCTTAATTTTGAATCAAATTTGAAAACTTTTTTAATTAGTGCATGTGAACTTATTACCAATAAGCTATTATTATGCATGAATTTTTGAAATTAAATTTTTATTTGAAATAAAATAAAAACAGAAATTATATTCATAAGTCTTTAATTAAAATAAAAAAGGAATGGATTGGCCCTACTCCAATATATTTGTAAGTAAAATTGTCTCATTTCTTCATGATTTAAAAGAATTCTTGATAAAACTGCTTACTTTATTAAAAGATTCATAAAATTACTTATGCTCATAGAGAATATACCAATCCTTTTTTAAATTATTATCACATTTTTTAAGGATCATTAAAATAATATATGATTATAGGGAGACTCACTGTAATACTATAATTTACAATGTACATATAGAATTCTAATTTAAATGAAAATGCAAGGAAATACATTTGGTTGCTAAACACAAAATAGTTTAGGAAAACAATTTTAATAAATGATATTAAAAATACAAATAATTACAGTTAGTATTCTGCAATAATATGCTAATTAATTCAATGCATTTTTCGCAGTTTATATCACATCTCTATATTTATATTTACAACTCTGATTTTAATGACCAGTAATTCGCATTTTGTTTTTATAATTTCCCTATATTTTGTATTTTATCAATAATTACTTTTCCCTAAAACAAAAATTTAATATAAACTAACTATATAAATGAAACATTTAAGTCAATCGATCTCTAAATGTAGATGATTCATGATAAATATTTTGAAATATTTAAGAATTAAAGCTTTTTAATTAATTAATTTAAAAAAAATTAAACGGTAGACATCAGGCAGTAGGTTACTAAATTAATCTTGTTTACGTAAACATATCTAAAAAGTCTATATTTCAGCAATATTAGTCAGCAGGAATCACAAAGGCAAAATTATAGAGAATTCAGATGCCAATATAAAGAATTGTAAAATTAATGAAAATATTGGAATGATGGTTCAAGATACGAAGGATATTTGAGATAAGAGGTAAATGTACCTAAATATGACTTTTATATAATCGTTTTATATTATTAAACTAATTATTTTTCATTTTTAATATAATTTGTTCACTTATTTATCATAATTGTCTTGTAAAATAAAAGTATAAAATAATGATTTATTTATAAATTTAAATTATATAATATTTAACAAAATAAATATATAACAGGTATTATTGGCACTCTTTATAAATCTTTTTTAAATTAAGCAATGATATATCAATAAGTCTTCAATAAAATTATATTTAATTGGAAATAGGATGTAAATTACATTATAGTTTTGTATTCAAAAATACTATCCCTTATTGAAGTAATTTTGCCTCATCTCAATATAAGTAGCGAATATAGCTTTCATGAATTCACAACTACTTCAAAGCATGTGGTTCACACAGATCTCACTAGATTGGATACAAGTCCACAACAAAACAAAGTCAAATAATATAAAAATTAATTGATTAGAGAACTAAAATGCTACATTTCATATAACGTCTTAACATTGCAAAATCACTATAAAAAATTAGTGGCTTTAAATGATCACACGATTATTTAAATAATTTTGGTAACTCAAAAAAAACTTTAAAACCTATGAGTTTTGGATATATTAAGAAAATTAACTTCAAGCAATTATATTTGATTCTATTTTTTATTGTAAATTAAAGAAGAGTTTTTGCCTAAAATTATTTAACATTTTAGAATTTACAGTAAAAACAAGGATTTTAATTATAATATTGAATTAAATACAAAAAAAATAATATAAAAAATTAAAACTATAAATAAATAAACTCATAGTTTTTTTGTTACATGCTACTTTTAAATATTTTAAGTTTATTATTTTTAATTTTAAAATAAATAATTATTTTTGAGTATTTAAATAATTTTAACTTTCTCTGAGAGTCGTATCGTCGATCCTAGGTCTGCTAATATAATTGAATTAAGTATTTAAAGTGAGTTAATCTAAAATTCGATAAAATGAGAGATATTGAAGTAAGAATATATTAATAAATATTAATTTTATCAATATATAAGCATGAGAAATGGTAACATAGTTTAAGATTTTAAAACCTAAGTCTAGTATTTCTAAGCTAATTATTCCCTTAAATTATAAAAGATATTTCCATTTTAGTTATTTTCTCGGAATGTAAATTATAAACTAATTTAATTAATTTCAGAATTGTAGTAATATTTATATTTCAAAATTTATGATCTATAGTGATAAAAGATCTTTGATTCACAGTTACAAATGGAAAAGTATGCTTTATATTTTAGGCATCAAGCTTCATATCATTGGACCTCAAAAGACCAGAATGAGATCTTAAATACCAGAATTTATAGGGATCATATTGACTGTGATAACAACTAACTTAAAGTGATCTATTAAAACATCAGTAATCTTTTTTCAAGTCTTTTTAGAATGCACTCAAATCATAAAATAATATTTTGATGCCGCTAAAAAGAATTAATAAAGGCAATCACTTTGCATCGAGGAACAAAGCTAGTTAACCTTTATTTTAAGCTTACATTAGCAAAAAATAGCATTAAAAACAGTATTCTCTTAAAAATATGATTATTAGGCCTATTATTAGGATAAAAAAATTTGCATTGACATTTGAAAAGTTGCGATAGGTTGGGGTAGGGAATAAAAGAAGCTTTGATATCTACCTCAGGACACCTGAGTATAGTGACGCAACTATATGATATCCTTTGCCTGATTATAGCGATGGTCTTATCATCCCCGTACATTCGTTTTTATCCTTATCTATAATTGTTATAGTGATTTTGGATGAATACCATAAACATAATTTGAGGACTCGATTACTCATATAAGCAACTTTGAAGTAAATAATCACAGCATTTGTGGAGGAGGAATAGCAAAATTTATGTTCATTTCAACTAATACTATGCCAACATGAAAATGATCCTACTATTTAAAGACTCCTGAAATAAAAATGCCAATTCTCATCTTAGTAATATCTATGATATAAAGTCAACATAAAAAAATAGTTGACTTAAAACAACTATTTAAAAACAATTAAGTTGATTATCTTAACTTTTATTAATTATCAGCATAATATAAAATAAGTTCTTCCTTAATTACATATTGTTAATTAAATCAGTTATTTAAGTCGATTCGATAATAAATTTAATCACACTAGATTTTTTTGATAATTCGATAACTAGGTCTGTCTTCATTAGATTTTCTATAAATTTAAAATAACAAAGACTTGATATATTCATGATTAAAAATAAGGAAAATATAAATTATTAATTATTCTATTAAAATTAAAATTCAAACTTATTATACTAATCAAAAATGGAAATCTCTATAATATTGTTTAATCTTTTTCTTCATCATCTTCGTTATCTCTAAAGTCTTCTAAGTCCCCTGTTTCAGTTGCCTAGCCGATAGGCAGGACTACTAAAACATAAAAAAAATTAAAAAATAAATCTTTTTTGTAACTTACATTTTAAGTGAGTACTGTACTTCCACCTGTATCTGATCTATAAAAATGCATTTTACTATATTCAGTTTATGATTAAATCAATTAATTACTTATTAAATCATGATTGCCTCTTTTTAGGTTTATTATTTCAATTAAAATAACAAAAAGACTGAGCATAGGAGAAGCATAAATATATTTTAACATGTATTTAATTTAATATGAAAAAAAATCATTTTAAAATTAATTAAATGATATATAATCTCTCTTATGTTCCAATTTATTATGTTAAATATTCATGAATATCTTACTATTTTTAACTAAACTTCTAATTTTAAGACACATCAAGCTGTTAAGTTCTTATATTAAATTGTAGCTCGGGATATTAAAAAACTACCAGGAAAAGAAATTAAAATTTTTGAGTTTGCTAGTTGATTAGCAAAAACAACCATAATATACATAATTTTATTATATTAAGACTACTGTAAGATTCTTTTTTTATATTTCTATTCTTATGCCACTTTTGACCAATTAAATGTCTAATATCAATAATCTCTTTTGGGTATTATGAAATAGCTTCACTACACTTCTTGCTCTTAATAATGGAATAAAAACCTAAATAAGAAAATAATATGTCATCCTCACTCTATTATTTGCTAAACAACTCTCCTAAATAGTTTTATATTTAATCTAAATGCATTATATTCTACTTTCTTGGATAGATTAATCTAACTGGATTCAATTAAAGAAGATTAATATATCCTGAGGATATTTTTTGCACACTAATTTCACTTTTTTCATTATAGTGAAAGAATAAGCTTTTATTAAAATATCAAGAAATTTATCCCCATTTATAAATCATATCATTCTAATTATTTACTGAGAAGTGTTTTTAAAGCAAAATACTAATGTAATTCTAGCTCTATACGATTATAAATCCTAAATTATTAAGAATTTAATTGGCAACAAATTTTAAATTATAAACTAAACTCCTAGCTTTAAATAATTAATTGACTAGAATTAAAAGGTAATTTTTCAAAATTATAATCTAATATATTCGAATAAATTAAATCCTTTGGCAAGTAAGATTAAAGTTTTCTATAAAATGATGGGTAGTTAATTTAATTTTGATGTAAATCTTCAGTATAAGCTATATTTTGACTAAAATTATAAAAAGATGAATATTTAACTAAGAATGAATAGTCAAAAAGTTAAACATTAAAGCTAATGTTACCATACTAATCATGGATTTTCAAATAAATAGTTTAAAGTAATTAATCTGTCATTACCTTGATGATGAATTTTAGGGATTGCTTTCATTCTAAAACAAATAATAAATTAAATTATAACACAAAACTCAAATGATATATTTTGCTAAATAGAAGGAACTTCCAAATACAAGATTTTTTTTTAATCTATCAACAGAATTGGTAGTGGATTTAATCCTTGATATAAAATGCAAGTCTCCAATAGAGATACAATAAATTTCACAGATAACTTGGAATGTCGAATACCTTTTGATTTAATTGGTGAGGAAAAGAAAGAGACTTCTATAGCTCCATTCTTAGACTTATACTTACAAAAGTTTCAGAAAAAGCTCCGTTAAGACTAACCATGCTAAGTATGGAATAAGGCGCTTAACGAGATAACTAGAAGAATACAAATAAAGATGGATGTCCTCAATTTTTAATATTATATAAATAGTGACTCCTGAGAGTACGTTAACTTCATCTATTCGATGGCCCCAATAAAACATATTAGTAGCTTAGATGATATCAACTATACCAAACCCCGAATTAACAACTTACAGTTTATGCAATTTTAACAATCAAATAGTAAACCAAGTAACTCACATTTTTCTAATTAATCCCAACTATTTTTACTGATGGCGCGCTTGACTAAAATAGTACATCAGATTAAGAAGCTTATAAATATATAGAGGGCCCATGTATGATAATTATCTTAAAGGAGATGAATAGTTTTTACCTTAATAAAGAACCACTCGTATAACTGTAAATAAGCATTAACTAAACTATAACAATACTCAGTTTTATTAATATTGTTTAGAAAATTCACTATTAATCTGAAAATATTATTCAAGTAATACTAAAAGGATAAGCTCAAATAAAAAATAATAACTGAGAGGTTTATTTCACAGTGAATTTTGGGATGACTGGCGATGATTTACCTGCATACAAATGCTCACTTTCTTATTTATGTAAAAATATAATCGAAATTAATTCAGAAGCTATAAGATTAGTAGTTCTGGTCATGATATTGGAAGAAGATCTAGTTTGTGATTTATTGAAGATAAACTGCAAAGATAGCGCCTGATAGATTGGATTGATAAAATCAGATTAAACTTAAGTACTAAAAGATTAGCATAGATTCTCTCAATTTAAAAAGAAATATACAATTAAAACTGTAAAAATGATTTAAAGAAAAAGATTTTGCCTTTAACTGTTCTTAAAAAATGATGTTAAGAAATCAGAATGAAAAATAAATAATGACAACGGACACATAAGATAAATTTTATGAAATTGCTGAAGATGATAAGGAGGAGATAGAGATTGTTGAGTAGTAGGAAGAGGAGGAAGAAAATTAGAGAGAAGAAGACTCTGAAGAGATCTATGTTCTTTACATTTTACCTCAAGGGTCCCAAAGATCTGACATTTTTTTATTATCATTATTTATTCTATAATGAATAAATATATTAAGATATCAAATTTAATGTGGAAAAAGTTGAAGTACACATTTTTAAATTATGTACATGACAGAAATTAATCATATCCACCAGTTAATACTTATTATATTTAAATATAATAATTCAACCCTAAATGAGATACTACTCATATTTAAAGAGAAAGTTTTATCAACTATTGGAAGGTGACATTTTGAAAGATTAAATAATATAGCTTGAAGCCTGAAAGAGAAGTTATATATATATAACTCTGAATGAATTACACCAACCAGTGGCTTATTTTAAATAAACAAATTCCTATATAAAAATAGATCTTATTCTTATTTGCTACTAGAGAATATGATTTAATTTTAGAGTGAAATTATTAAGTTACCTGCCTTACTAGATCTAGTGACTATCAACCAAATAAACTTCAATTCCGTTCTAATGGCTTTGTAAAGAACAAAGTATAGGAAAATTTGCAGCATCAATTAAGCTTACAAATTTCGTAGAAGAAGATTGTAACAATTATAAAGCTTAACTTGCAAAATCAGATAACTTACACAATTTTATGAGATAGTTCAGTATATAAGTTATCAAAGTAGCAAAGAAGAAGTTTAAAAATTTAAAAAATAATAGCTTTATTTTTATTTATTCAGGGAAGTAGTCAGAATTGCAATCAATAAGGGCAGTAAAAATTTAGTGCCAAATTCAATTAAAAACTGGTTAGTGTAGTCAAGCCCTTTAAAAATAAAAATAGCTTACTCTTGGTCAATTACTCATTAAAGATTATTATTGAGTTATATTTCATAATAATTAATACTTGTTATTATTTTGAAATTAATATTGCTATTGTTTGACATTAATAGTATCTGACCAAAACACTATAAATTAATCAAATTAAGCATTCTAGGTTTTACTTCTCTTAAATAAACCTTTATTAAAACTGATAATTTTGAATTTTTAATACCAGTTAAACATAAAGAAATACTCTAAGCACTAATTTGGAAACTCAAGACTAATTTTGGTTTCGTAAATTAAGTTAATATTGTTTCCTGATAACTTTTATATTAATTTAAGTTTCAGCTTTAATAATTAAAATAATTTATTATTTAGGAAAGAAACTATTGATGATGTCTATTATTTTCACCAAAGAAAATACAACATTTATTAAATCTATCAATGATATTTCTAGCTTCATTTAAATAATTTATGAATTCAATGTTCTTTTTATTAGATTTATAAGGATTAATTATAATGGAAATATGTTTGTTAAATTTATAATATCTGGAGAAACTAAGTTGTCTATAATAACTCTCAAGAAGAATTCATTGCATCGAGGATGGAAGCCATCAGAAGAAGTTTGCAGCATTTTTTTGTGAGCAAATAAAGCAAGAAAGCTCACTGAAATTGAATGAAAAACTTTCAAACATTTATACTTAAACTATTACTCATTTTTCTTCTTCTCTAGACCATGCTTATATTTCTATTGTGCGTATAGTTTAATTGGCAGTAGTAACGATCATAAATGTGCAATTGAAAATATCAAAAGGTGAATAAGATGTTATACTTATAAAAGATAAGTTTATTCTTTCACTATAAAAAAAAGAGACAATTTAACAAGCATGAATCGACAAGTTAATGTTAATTAAATTATTTAATTATTATTAAATTAAATGGAATTATATTATGGACTTATAAATCTTATAATAGGCTAAATGATAATAACAAATATTTGGAAGCTTCGAAAATTAATATATATATTATTATTTTCAAGTAAAAAAACAAGTATCAATCATTTTTGATTTAAATAAATTTCGGACGAAGTGGCATGATGAAGAGTTTAAATGATCTAAGCTTTCACCAACCCATTATGGGTACAAAGTTTCTTCAATTAGACTAGGGTGTCAACTATTTCTGATAGAATTTAAAAAAGATTATCTTTCAGAGTTTAACAAATCTTATACTCTAGTGTATATCATAGATTGCTGCTTTCAATTAATTAATGAAGAAGATGAAGACTGTTACTTTAATAGATAGGCTGAAAATGATTCTAGATCTAAATCTGATGAATGTTAACTTTCTTATTCAAGTTTAATTACTCCAATTACTAACACAACATAGTAGAATTTAAATCAGATTCTAGAACTAAAACGTTAAAGTGTAAAAACGATTAAATTAAAGCTAAGAGAAAAATCTCTGAAAAATGTTCAAAGCTTTTATAGCTTTAAATATGAGATTTTTGATACAACATATTGCTAGTCCTATACAATCCAGACAAGTGGTCTCTATAGATCAATTTATAACTTCTCATTGTCTAATAAAATTTTAACACAAAAGGTTAATTGATGTCAACTGCTAGCAAGAACAATATGGTCAAAAAAATAAACTTCGGGTAGAAACTAAACATATCCTCGAATAATACCAGTAAACATCTATCAGTTTATAGAACAAATCATCTGATTTGAAACCTCTAAATAAGCTTTTACTCAGTAAAGCATATAATAACTAAATAAGAAGGTATAGTTCCTAAACAAACGATAAAAGCATTAACCTCTTCCCCTATAACTAGCCCAACCTATTAAGTAATAAAGCTGTATAAAATCTTTATAATATAGATATGAATAACAACAAAGTGAATATAACAATTAAAGGACTTACAAAATAACTAAACCGAAATGCCAAATAATCGATAAATTAACCGATTAAGTTACTTGCCAGTGTAAAATACTATTCTCTAATAATATCTTTGAGAAAAATAATAAAATATATTTCTATTTTTTAATTAATAAAGACAAACATTACAAATAAAAGACTCTAAAATTATACCACATTTTCACGCATACTAAGAATATTTAAAAACCAATTCTCAATTTCAAATTAATCTCATATCATAATTGAAAGAATTATACAGAAAAAATAGAAGAATTATATGTTCCTCCTAAGCCTAATAAAGTTTCTCAGATTTACTACGCCATTAGCTTTTATTTCCCATTTAACATTTTAAATAAGAGAACTTCATCTTTTTCAAAGCTTATCTAAAGCCATTAATACAAAGAAACCTTAAATTCAAATTATCTAAGTAAATAAAACAGTAATGTTAAAAAGATAGAAAGGAAAGAGAAGTAAAAAGTACAACCAAACAAATGAAGACAATGCAAGGTATAAACTTAAAGATAAATTAGATATAATAAATACTATAAGACATTTGATCATTCAATTATTACTAGATTGGGGTCCATATAATTAATTTATGTTATTATAATTATTATTATAATTAATATTAAAAAATATCACTTAAAATGCAAATAAGTATTTCTTATAATATATGAAAATAGCCAAGATATACAAACAAATGTTATTGGTGGTAAAATATAAGAGTGCAATTACTTATTGGAGCAATTCCTCTGCAGTGACATGAAAAACTTTAATTAATTAATCTTAATTGAACAAATATTAAACAAAACGATAAATAATCATAAGAAATTCAATTTTAAAGAGATTCAATTAAAATAGAAGAAGAATTTTATGCTAATAAATTGAAAATTAATCAAATAATGAAAAAACTCTACAATTCATATACAACAAGAGTGAAAATTATATTACTAATCCTCAACTTCATCATATTTGTAATGATTCTTGGAAGAGTGCCGACCTCTGTTATGAATAGTACTATTAAAATATGTTGGTGCTTTGCTCAATATTCCATTTGTATTTGCAAAAAATCTGCTTAAATCCTCAGAAACCAACTGATAAGTTCAATATTAATATGTTGATTTCTGCTATTTTAAGCCATTTTAAGCTTATTTTGGCATTTGAGCTTATAAATTAAAATTCGATATTATTTTCATAGTTGGCTTAAATTGATCAATAATATAAAGTTTTCGAATTTAGCAAGCTTTCCACTCAAAATGTAGCTGACCAAGAGCTCTACTATTATAAGGTATTTCCTGATGATATACATGGTAGCGTCTGTTCAATATCATACTCAACCATATCACTGCAGAATCATATGTTAAAATTCCGAGTTCGAGATCTTTGATTGACTATGGCTAGATTTTTGAAGGTTTGTAGTATTGGTAATTTGTGGTCGTGTCTGATCTGTAGTAATATTTGCAGGGAAAATGAGGTTGTCTAAATTGTGGTTGCTTTTGGTTAATAGAATTTATAATGTCGTAGTGTCTGTTTATTGCAGTGGTAAAAAGTATGGGCGTAGGAAATAAGTATGGATATATATTAGGGTTGGGAAATCAAGTTTTGGAAATAAAGAACTATAGGAAATTATTTTCGGATAATATTAGTAAGAATGTTTCAATCTCGGAATTAAGTAATCTAAATAATGGGATTGAAAGAAAAGAAGTTCTCTAAAAAAATAGCTGATAAAATAAGGTCTGAAAAGTAAGGTTGGAAAATAATGGACAGAGAATTCATTAGATTAAACCAATGAGATAACATATTAAAATTGGTATTCAGGTGTACTATAGTAATCTATAAATTTAATCATTGCATATAGAAGCATTATATAATTAATGAATTTACTTAGTAGTATATAGTTTATCCTTTTCTAAACAGATAAAAAAATATAAAATATAATTGAATCATTGCATTTCTTAAAAGTCTTTTATACCCAATCCGTTTTATAGCCGACTTTGCCATATATTTAAAGGAATATTTATAACGAAGCATCCGTAGCCTTCATTTTATTTTACAGCATCTTTATACCATTATTGCAATTATTTAAGGGTATAAATATGATCAGGGTCAGGATTTTCATTCGTATTCTGCTAGAAGTTCTATTAATGCTTTTTTGTAGCTTCATTTGAATATTGCTATGATTGTAATTTTATCTCTAAAAGTTGGATCAATTGTAGCCTTAATCTTTAAAACATCCATATCTAAGAAATATTATAATGTCTTCTAACACCAAAATAACTGATTTGATAAAGATTGTTGAATTTTTTCTTAATAAGTTTACTGGAAATCTAATCATCAAATATAATAACCCAGTATTTTAATTTTTAAGGCAAGGTTTCTTGAATCATCTTTTATCTTTCAACAGTTTCTCAAGGAATGTAAATTAGATATCTTCCAAACAATTAAATTCTTTAAAGTCTTTGAATTTTGATTGGCAGTAGTTGACTAATTTTTAAAGTGTCATTTGATTTATAGGTCATTGATATTAAGACAACTCTCTTAGAATGAAATATTTTTTATTTAATTAG
>ARYC01005890.1:0-38634 GCA_000711775.1 Oxytricha trifallax | reverse complement strand
TCTGTTGACAGTCTTGAAAGTAATACCATTTCTTCTATAAATATTGGCTATAGTCTAAGGAGATATACGCATGTCAGCAAACCTGCGATGAAACATCACAGCTCGTTAGTCTAATGGAAAGTGTGCCCAATACTTCAAAGTCTTAGAGTCGCAGTGGAAGTCAATATGAGCCTGAGAGAACTTTTATTTTCTTGCAGGATGCGTTCAACAACCAGAATTAAAATGCTAAACAGCTAGCAAGCAGTGATACCTAACAGTTGAGGCACTCTTGCGTCATAACTTTGCTATAGCTGCATAATTTATTACAGGTCTGGCTTAGTCTATATTAATACACGTACCATACCTAAGCTTAAGCAGTAAATCTAAATATTACTCATCATAAATCGACCCTTAATTTCGCTAATTTTTATTTCTCATTTTGTAAATTGGCCTAATTTCTCTACTAACCCCAATAAGACCCCAACTATACCCTACAAATCAAAGCACTTATAAATCTCACTAAGGGGTTTTGGGGTTTTGATTGTATATTTAGATGTCTTATTACTAGGAAAAAATCATAATTCATTTAGACTTCATCTTCTAGAAATGATTTACAGAGAATATTTATCTGATAACAGATGCCAAAAAAAAAATTAGCTAGATTTTGTAGTAGATAGTTGAGGGTATTGAAGTACTTCAAAAGCTTAGGTATTTTTATCGAGCTTAAAGCCAAAGAATTTAATGATGAAATTTAAAACTCTTAGGGTTTATATAATTGATTTCAAAAGAGCTCAAGAGATCAAAGAGTACAAATCCTCTGCAATAGGAAATGTATGATACACTCCAGGTTATTTCTTAGAGAGGGAGAAAATTATAGAGACTGAGTTACTGTATGGGATATCTAGGTTCTAGCCCCAAAAATAGTAAAGAGCGAAATGCCTAGAAACATTTACAATAGCCGTAAGAGTGAAAGAGATACTAAGTATAGAATCAAACAATATTTAGATTTATAAAAAATTATGAAAATCTAAGAGAGCTTGCATTCTTCAACATGATCCATTCAAGCTGTGATATTTAAGTAATAATTGAAACAATCAAACACTATCTTAAAACATTATAATCGGAGAACTGACTCATGACTCAAAGCTTATGTTTGTGTGAAATATTTAAAAAACTCGCTTTTTATATTTACTTTAGTTACTATTGCTAAAATGAAAATATAAAAGATTTAAAAATTTTATAATTAAAAATAAAAAAAACAGTCATGTAATTGAAAGTTATCATATAATTATAGGTAATTGCACAAAATTTCAAAAAAATGAGAGCATTAATACATTTACTCCTTATAATATACTAACTGCCCTTATTGTTTATTATGTGAAATTATTTTTATTTTAAATTTCTAAAATAATTCTTTTTAAGCGGAGCAACTTTATACACTGATATATATATATTGCATATTTGTACTGTTTTTTTATAAGTATGTTTTAAGTATTTAGGTTTAGTTTATTTTCTAAGAGAAAAATGGAAATAAAATATATGAGATAAAGTAAAAAATAAATATAATAATAGCATTATTTAGTTTCAAAATGCTAGTCTATGCTGAAACCCCTCCGCTCCATTTTAATTAGTAATAATCTAATGAATTTCTGTGTTAATATAGATAATGACAATTTTTGATTTTCAAACCCCTACATAAATCCTATTAAAACAATAATAACGTATGCCTTATTAGTCTACTTTGTTCAATCAAAAACTCAATCAAACTACTGAAAGGTCATCAATTGTGGGACAAAAATAAAGACCAAACAACAGCGCAATTTATAAGCAAAATTAAAGTATCTCAACCAATGAAAGAGTGCCAAAGTAAATAATAAACATTCCAAAGCGAGACTTCAATATTGATAGAGCTGATTAAAATTTTCAGTTTGAATAATTAAATAAAAACATTTACTATATTTTTTTAATAAAAAACTCAAAGAAATTCCTAGAAAATTAAAAGAAGTAAAAAGATACTCATGGGTAGTATGGTTTTTAATGCACCAACCCACAACAAACAATTGAACATTCCGGTCATCAGTTTCAAGTAAATAAAATTTTTAAATTATTTACATTTCAATTAAAGCAATTTATTTCCCGCTAAGTTTAACTAATGTACCAAGGGATACTACGTCTTTCTGTAAGTAAATTTGGTCTTACCATTTTCAATTTTTCTTAAACTTGATTTCATGTAAGACCAAAGAAACTTTAATCAGTATCTTATTTCTTAATGCATGTCTCTAGCCTAATGGAAAGTTAATCAAAATCAAGCATGTGTTCATTCTATTTTTCATCAATTAATTAAATATATAAGGTTAAAAATGAAAAAAAATATCAATTAAGTAATAATTTCTATATAAGAAGAAATTAAGAATTGTTGGACTAAAAATACTTGAAGGTTTAATCACCTTCTCTTTGATATATCGTAGAATTTGAAAATATGAAAAATTTACTAGTGCATCAATTTTCTAAGTACTGTTCCCTACTGATGCAATTTACTTATAAATATAAAAGAACTTTTATTAATGGATGAATTAGAAACCTATAAAATTAAAAAATTTTAATTTATCCTTTCATCTCTTCTTCTGAACCCTTATTTTACTTTTCTAAGTGGGCCATTGCTAGTAATTCTTTTCGTTAATACTCTTGACTAAAGAGTGAAACAATTAAATATTTACAGTAAATTTTAGTTTATATGTTCAATTATATCATAAATGTAATTTATTATTACTAAAGGAATACTTAAGTTTCCAAATGAATTAAAAAATGAAAACCTAGCATTAGAAATTTGGCATTGGTTTCGAAGTTTTTTATCTTACTTTATTTGTTCAAAATACAAAGAGATTCTATCTTTTGCACTTTTGAACAATTATTTTATAAAATGACATAATTTTTAAAACAATAGATCAATTATTTTTTTTTGAGTTAATCAAGATCCATTTTTTTAATGTTATAATTTCAATAGAATTGGTCAAACTTATATCGTGTTTGCAAAATAAGGAATTTCCTGTTCTTAAAATTAATACTTTACTCTCATATATTATTATTTACTTTTTAATTTTTTTAATATATTAAAATGAACTTGGATTTAGCAATTTCAAATGTATATAAATAAACTGTAAATTGTTTTAGCTAATTATTTTCCCCCTTCCCTTAATATACTTTGTTTTCATATGAAAAATTGTATTTCCAGACTCTGAACCGATTTAATTCAAAACATATCAATATTAAAATTAAATTTCATAAATGTAAAATGACATAAAATTTTCAATTTTTTTCCTAGCCCTGTTATTTACTTTTATGATATTATTTTTACTTTTTATAAGATTACTATCGACTTTAATGTTTCCTATTCCTCAAGGAGAAATAGTTTATTCTCTATTTCAATTAGTCTATCATAAAATATATTTAAAAATATTTTTAAATGACTGAATAAGTTTTATTTTGAAAATATTTATTCTCTATAATCAATTTATTTCAACATAATTACAAGAGTAATTTAATAAAATATTGAAAATTAAAAATAAAATAACTTTTTACTTTATTGGCGATATATTTTTTTAATAAAAAAAGCGTTTATTTTCATATTACATTAAATTTAATCCTAATTTAATCAATATTTTGGGGCTAAATCTGACCTAAGTCAAATTTAATATATACTTAGCAAATAATATTGTAGAACTAAAGTTTAATTTCGACAATTTTAACGATCTTGAGATGATTCTATAAAGAATTTAAAATAAGTTGGACTATATTATTGAAAGTCTTATTTTATCACATCTTAGCAACGAGTTAACTTGACTTTAATAAATATTCTCTTCATTCAATTATTCTTGCCCTCCAATTAAATTCAAGTAAACTCGCTGTTAAGGTGAAATTAAATAATAACTCCAATAAAAATGACCAGCTATTTTTAAATTTAGAATAAGCCAAAATCTTTTAATTTGATCAACTTTAACTGCCACTATTTTGATATAAAATATATTTGAAATTAATTTACTATTTCAATATCGAATTTATTTCCACAATGTTTTAATTTTGGATTTATTAAGCATTTATAAAGCCATTTAATTTGAAAGAATAAGTTTATATTACAAGTTAAAGTTTACTAATTTAAAAATTGAGTTAATTAAATAATGTCGATTAAAAAATAGACGCAGTAATATTTTCGATCGGATAAATTTCCTCCCGCAAGTCCACTCACCTAACAAACAAACTTGATTAACTATAAATTAAATAATTATCTCTTATATTAACCATTTAATAGAAAATTATTTTCATATAAAATTATTGTTTAAGGGTTTTTATATATTTATGATAAATATATAATATATTGATAAAAGAAGAAATGACCGATAGGAATTAAGGTGATAGATTATAAAATTAGCAATAAGACTATCAATAAAAATTGCAATTAGATTCCATGCTATAATCATAACAATCCAATTAATAACACTAATAAATATTTAGTAAGTATTTTCTCACATTTTAAATATTCATGATTTTATCCTTTTTTTGATTTTTTCTTATAAAATAATCCAAACTTAAAAATAAATCTAAATTATTCGAAATAGTGATAAGCAGTCATAATAGTAGCAATTTGGGGTAACAATAGGAAATATAAGAGCCTAAAATGTCATAATTTTCAATAAATTTTCATTTTCTTAAATTAACTATATAAATAAGAAAGTTATTGAAAGCGGAATATGTCACACATTAACAAAATATTAATTAATTCATTTGATGATAAATGAGAACAGATATCACCCACAGACTCATCATTGAAAATGTGTAAATAATATAAATTTTATAATTTTTGAGTAAATGAAAAAAACTTATTTATAAAAATAGAGGATGATGACGCCCTGCAAAGTTGTAAATAATTAATAATCTCTAAATTTAATATCTGTAGAATTATTCTATATCAATTTTCAAATAGAAATTAAAATTAAGAACCCAATTATCCAATAAAACAATAGTAAGCTTGATGAATTTTCTTAGCATTAATAGTTTTTAGTTGGAGTTGGGACATATGAATTCCTATCAGGAAAGTTATGACATTTTTTTAAACAAAATTCTGATGAATTTTATGTGTAGATGTTTGTCACACATATCCCCAAGAGGACAGTAGTCATCTTCATTTATGAATAGATTAAATAAGACATAGTTTTAAGAAGACGAGGTGTAGCCATTGAATAGTCCGTGGTACTATGGACATATCTAAAATCCCATATTTGAGACTAAAGTTATCAGTCATCATAGTTAAATGCAGTCTGCTAATGAGAACAGATATAATCACTGTAAAGTAAATGTTTGTTAAATATCAATTTAAATATACTAATTATTATTTTCAAATTATACTAAAAATTATTTATATTAATGTTAAGTTAATTGATATGTAAAAAACTTCTTCTATTATTTACAAATTGCTTTGTTTAAATCAGATCAGCTTGTCTCCATTTGTTTATCTCCTTCTAATATCTTTTAAAATTTTAATGAAGCTTTTCATTTAATATTTCTTTTAATTAAATTTGCATTATCAACTTGATAAATTGGAATTACAATTGTAACATTTTATCCAACCAACTTTTTAATTTAAAATTATAAAATCCCTTTTCTTATTTTGATTAGCAATATTGGTTTCATTAAGACTCATCATGCATAATAGAATCAGCCAGGCCAAAGTCCTTACTTTAATTAGAAAATATTTAGTACTCAGAGATAAGCACATCACTAACCATCATCTGAGCAACTTAATTACAGAGATATAAATCCTATGTTCTATGTAAGCAGAGAGCAACATCCTCATTCTCTGCATCATTCAAACAATTTCAGAATATCCTTTTTAAATGGGCCATTTATGAATTAAAACAAAATGGTGATAAAATTCATATAGTTTTTGTGTTAATTAGATAAGTGGAATTGGCATTGTGGACTCATAGGGAATTGTTAGTGGAACGCATTAGAATTTGTCAGAAAACATGCCCTAAAATCTAAATGTGAAATATCAAGATATACTATCAGAGGATGATGAACAAATAAACATGAATATTAGAGTAATCTTTTTATTTAGAAAAAGAGATGTTTAGCAATTACAAATTTTTGAAGGAAAAAATTAAAAGTTTAAACCATTCTTAAATGCAAAGTTGTACAGACATAGTGAGAAATAGGAAAAGATTAAGACTTTCAATCGATGAAAAATCAACTGAGCTTCGAGGCATATACCCACAAACCGACCAAGATCTGATCCCAACTTACACAGGCATGTCTCAATTAATTATTGATGATAGAATTAATGCAGGGTAAGCAGTTTAAAATTTAAACCAAGACATTAATCATAGTTTGGAGACAGCTGAATTCGGAAAAGACGATAGTAACAAAAGGAAAAGTAAGCAAAAGCGGAAAGTATGTGAGGAGAAACGTGGTCTTCTCGTTCACTACATAAGAAACTTAAGCGATGAATAGCTCGTGTTTAACACACTTTCAGGCTTTCTAATAAGTCATTTGACTCAAAAAGGCCCCATGAAGTTTCCAGACATTATAAATCTTATGGAAAAGGTTTATGATAATTTGAGGAAGCCAAATGGATGAAAATACGATCCTTAAGATATGAAAAAGAGTGTGAAAAGCTGTCTCACAGCGAATGGCCTTTTCGAACTTGTAAACAAAAAAGGCAAGTTAGTAAAGAGTGGGGACTCAGATACTTCAGAAAATAAGTATTGGAAAGTGAAGTAAAAAGAAGCTTAAGATTACATTGCTTAGGAGAAAATCAAATTTTCAAATATGAAAAAGAAGCTAAGCAATCGGCAGAGAACTTTCAAAATCAAAGATAGTTAAATCATGCGACAGTCTATCTCTTGTTTATAGGCTGTGCAGGATAAGAAGAAAAATAAGTTAAGTCAGGAGTTAATGACTCATCACAGTCAAAATTAACTTATGGCTTATCACCCTAATATGAATAATAATCCCTTTCAACAAAAAATAGGAACAGGCTTTGGACACGATCTTATCATTTAAAACTAGTAAAGTTATATCACTGATACTCTAGAAGGTTTAAATCTCTCTTAATTAAGATAAAAACGGCGGGAAATGATAGGTTAGCTCGATGATTTTCATGTAAGTTCAATTTCTTAATAGACTTTGCTATAAATTTTATATTCTAACAATTTTCTTATTTTATTTTAGGACAAAAACGAGAAGTTAATAAGCCTCCAGCAAGATTTAAACCTCACAGACCCTAATCTACCATAACCTGAAGCTATTTTCAAGGACTTGTTGAAACAAATACAGAACTCAAATGAAACAGGATATAATATGGACGTAAATTAAGGAATAACTAATAAGGAACAATTTAAAGGTTTTATGGAAGTCTATGCTTATTTCAGACCACTTAGTAAGTTAAATTTCAAACATAGTCTCAAGAATAAAATTAATTGATGTTATAGTCTATAATTACATGAAAACAGAGGAATACTTAGAATCAAGTGAAGAAGATATAAAGGAGGAAGAATATGTCAAAATTGAAGAACAAAATGATTCATTAAATGAGGACCAGTCTTCTATAATATAAGAGTCTTATTCTGATTAAGAGGAAGAAAAACAGCAAGATAAATGATTAGAAAGGGATTATTATTATGCATAAGTATAAATAAATTATTCGAAATTAAATAACAAAAAGTATCAAGAATTTATTTCCTTAACATTTCACTTTAATATTTGTTTTCAAGAGTTTATTACAATATTATCGTTTGAATAAATTTCATTATGATAATTCAATCAATAAATATTTTCTTAAAAATAGATCATCCGCAAATTATTTAAAATTTCAAAAATAATTATGATATATAAATAAATGATCCCATAATTTTAACTAGACTGATATATTGCTTTTATTTCTTAATTAATTGGTAATGTAAGATATTTTGTTAAGAGTTGTCTTCCAAAATTTTTATAATAATTTTTCTACATAAAATGTCTAAGATTGATTCAAGAAAAAGCATCATTAATTCTTTTATTACTTTACATTGAATTTAATTTTAAATAGTTTGGTGGCATTTACAAACCAAGTGTAATTAATTTTATTATAGTTATTATATTCCAGCAATTTATATATTCCTACAATAATTAAAAGATATATAATAATTAATAAATATTTATAAAGATATATTGCTTAATTGTAAATTAATTGCTAATAAGAAGATGTAATCTAAAGAAGAATAAAAGAATTATCAATTTTTATTTTCTTTTTTAGCAATATGAATAATTATTTGATTATTTTAAACTGAAAATTTTAATCTAAAATTATAAATTAAATCAATGGAAAAAGAAGGGTAATTTAACTATCTTCATTTTATTTTTTATTTTGATTTAACAGAGTGAAGAAGTTTTTGTTCGTTGGAGCACAATGTGTAGGGAAGACCTCCATTATAAGAAGATTTTGTGTAACTGAATAATTCATGCAATTTATACTTACATCTCAAATAGGTTCATGAATATTATGAGCTATATAACTCAACTGTCGGAGCGGATTTTGTAAGCTAGTTGGAAATTTATTTTATTTATTTATATATTTGTAGAAAATGACTGGAATGAGTATTGATAAAAAGTATCACAAAGCTTAAATTGTAAATTAGTCATTCAATAATTCTTTCTAACATACAGTGGGAAGTGTCTGGATAACAAAAATATTTGAAGCTGGCTCCCTCATACATGAAAAATTCCTAAGCTATTGTATTTGTCTTTAGCAAAACATACCGAAAATCCCTTTATTACCTTGATGACTTGATTTCATTATATAATTAATCAATCAATAATAGCTTCTTATTATTTTGTATTAAAATACTCTATAATTTTATAAGATTTAAAAAGCCAAGCAGTGCTCGTTTAGTTAACCTCCGGCAATGATTATTGTCGGGAATAAGTCAGAAGATTTAAAAAGAATAGAAGTCTCTTCAGATGAGGGAATGTGGTTCGCAAGATTTCATGAAATTCCTTATATGGAGATTTCAGTTAAGAATGACTGTAATGTTGATGAAATGTTTCAGCTGCTTATTAGCTAAACAGCTCAAAAGATGATAAAAGTAATTACTGCCTATAATTATGCCTACTCGTAAGAATTGAATAATGAGTGAAATAGTTACAGTGATTAGACTATATCAGAAGAATAGCACATTAATAATTCAAGTAATAATAGTAGCAGTAGTGGCGTAGAAATATCCTCTATAAAAAGGTAATTAGATAGGAAAAAATTACTTTTTAATTATAAACTTCAGAATTTTATATATTTATAGCAAGGAATCTATGATCAAGAGAATAAAAAGTTAGGAAGTGAGAAGAGAAGAAGAGGATGATATATTTAATGATGATTATGAAGAATTTAATTTTAAGATTTTAATTCAGGGATATTAGGGTAGTGGGAAAACACAGCTTCTCAATTAATTCAAGGTATTTCAAATTAAAACCTTAATATTTTTATTTTACTATTTATATCAAATTTAGAATGGAAAATTCACTGATGATTATAGACCAACTCTAGGTTTTGATTTTGTAAGTACAATTAAATATTATTAAGATTTTCATATATAGGACTAGTAAAAGCTAAAAATTAATAGCAAAAACATCATTCTAGATATTGTAAAATTTACTTGTTATTTTTAATCTTTAGAAAGATGAAGCGGGCAGACATGATCTGCAAATCCTTGTGTCTCCTTATCACTATGGAATTGATGCTTTTATAATTGTGATTGATCTTACTTGTGATGATTCATTATAAGAAGGTATTTTAAACCTTAGATTTATCATTTATTTAGCTGAGAGTTTATTGATGTCGCTTTTGTCAAAAGGGTTAGAGTAGAAAGCTGTTATAATGATTGTTGGCAGTAAATATGACATTATTTAGGAATTAAGCGAGGAGTTGATATATCATGAACACTAAATTCAAAGTCATTTTATTATTTTTTATATACTGTTTTTTTGCTTATAAAAGTGTGTTTATTTAAAGTCAAAGCTCTATACGAAAATAAAACCAGATGGAACAGAATTAAGAAGACAATCGTTAATCCAGCAGTTAATCTTCTTCGAATGAAGACATAGAAAGTTAATCAGCTTCTCAGTCACTCCTACAATAAGATGCTGTTGAATCTCAATAGTATATTGAGAAATTTAATGAACAAAAATAACTCCCTAATTCTGAGATCTTCTCTTAAAACGTTAGTGATTTCACCACAAAAAATCAAATAAATCAGAGAAGATCATCAATTCTCGAAGTAAGTCTGAGAGCATAGGAATTAGCAAAAGAATATGAATTATAGTACATATACACATCAGCTAAAACTGGATAAAATATACAGGAAGCTTTCTAGATGGTGGCAACTCAGATACTGTTAAATAAGATATAGAAAAAATGAATCAAACATTAATGTATATTTCACATATTTATATATTTTTAATTTCATTACAAAAATTATAATTGTAATCAATACATTTATGCATTTAATTAAATATATTGTGGAAAATATTAAATAAATAAATATTTTAGTTCTTAATTAAAACGAGGTTGATAGTAATCTCGAGTGGGTTAATTGTTCAATGACCAATGAAACCATTCTTGTGTGGCTTGAGCTTCTTCTTGATGCTCTTGTGATGTCTTAATTTCCACAGTTTTCTACCGCTAGTTGGTTCCAATGATTCATAGTTAACCATAGCTTCATTTTAAATGTGTTTTCTGGGAAGTATTTTTATATCACTCATGAAAACAATGAGAATATACTTATAAGAGCATAGCTGGATCTTCCCCAGCGAATGCTTGATCCTTTTGATCTTGCTCTTGTTCCTTGACCTCATTTTGAGTGGCATGATATCTCTGGATAGTAGCAGGCAATGAAGCTAAGTTTTAAATCAGACTGCACTGAGCCTCACTTGCATCAGCGAAACCGTCGAGAGTGTTCAAACCTTTGTGGCCTGTTAGATTTTTATCAGTGCTTACGAAACCTTGGAAACTTCCACTTAAAATACTTTGTGTTCCCACTGTGCATTTATATCAATGTTAAGATCTAAATATATTTCTATAATCAATAGTTTAGCCAAGATTAAGAATTACTAATAATAAAAGTATAAGCATAATTGAATCTGCTCTGGTGTGACAGCCATGACCTGCTGTGGTAGAGCATAAGATGGTAAATAGCCTAAATGCTTGAACAAATATCTATCTCTCTGTGATGTGTCACTCTTAGCCATATCATTAAGCAGAATTTCCTTTTCTTGTGGGTTTTTCTCAAAATAATCCTTGAGTCTCTTGTTAGAGAGCAATTGCTTCTTAAATTCGTTAGTTTTTTCTTCTTTGACACGCTTGTTGTCAAGTGTCTTTACCACATCCTCTACTCTTGACTTTATTTTCATTAATTCCTACCACATAATTGGGATGCCATTAATTAATATTGTATGTTTAAAATAAGTATAAATAGAGTTTTAGCATAAGTATAGTATTAAAATTAACAAAGATAAAATGCACTTTAGCATGTTTTGGGACTAGAATGACTTCATAAGTTTACGTCTATATAAATCTAATTTCTCAAGATCTTTATCTGGGCTGATGAGTGTCAATTCACTGCCATTATCATATTCAATTTATTAACCTGCTTCCTTGTAAACTTCAAATTAAAATGAGAAATTTGCTATTAATTAATCGCAATTAAGTTTGAGTTTACTGGTTGTATTTCTCTGGAGCATCAAAATTGACAACATGTTGCACATTTTTGAATTATGGTTGATGTGAGTAGCCACTTTGCATTACTATCATAATACTGAACTGTCCAATGTGGAAGAAATGGGTAATTTTAGACATTTTTCCCATTCTGATTTTGTTAATACATAATAAAAGAAATGGATAAGTGACTTGGCTTGATTCTTAGGCAACTCTGGGGAGAGCACGAAAGCCTTTAAATGGAATCTTTGCAAGAATATTTTTATTCTGTAAGCTTAAATTATATCATTGGTGTAGATCACGGTTTTACCATCCAAGATCCCCAATTTGATGAATGTAAATAGCAACACGAATTTGTCTAATTAAGTCTGAGTCAATGCATAGTAATTTTATAAAATTATAAATATATTGCGATAGTAATGTTCAAGTCTCTCGAATTTACTTTTTACTCTATGATCATCATTAACCTAAATTATGATTGCTTTTTAGTCCCCACACAATGCCTTCTTAATAAATATATTTATATAAGCCGTATATCACTATTTAACTTATTTGTATAAATGCCTTCTTCAACCCTTAGAACACCTCATCATCTTTCTAATCTTCCTTGAAGTTTGTAGTAATAATAGTTTTGAATAATGGACTTAAATTGTACTTAGTTATCTCCAGTAATTCACTGCTTAAGTCTAGAGCGACGTGCATGTCGATCTTGTCAACAATTAAGGAGGTGCATTTTGTGTTTTTAAAGCCTTCTTTCTTCAACAGATGGAGGGCTTGGTTGGGAGTGCTGATGAACACCTTGCATCTACTCTTGTATAATGCTTTAAATCAGTATTTATAATTTAGATAATAAATTTTTATTTTTATGATAAATTATTTATAATTCTTTACTGTAAATTTGATTTTTAAATGCTTTCATGTCACTTGCTCCTTGGGGTGATACAATATTCATACTTTTCTTTAAAGCAATCATATTTTCAGAGTTATCTCCTGAGTAAAGACCCACTGTCTCAATAATATCCTGACAGAATGTTGTAATTTGCTTAATAAATTCCTCCAATTCCCCGCATCTTGCGTTACTATGGCATAAAATGAGTTTATATTTAAGCATCTATTATATAGATGAAATACATTATATCATTAAATGAGAACATGATGAGCTTGATCTTTCTCAGTTTTAACATCAGCGATGACTGATCTGAGTAATTAATCTAAAACTGGCAATAAAATAGTCAGCTTGACACCACTCATCATTGAATACCTAATAATCACATTTTTACTGTTCTTTTTCTTTCTTAGCACGGGAATAGCTTCTTTCTATAATCAAAAAATTAATATCATGTATTTTGACAAATAGAATATACAAACAGTTATTCAGCTAACTTATGATTATAAGTAAAAATTCTCATATATTTCTATGGTATTTAGCTCTTTTTATATTCTTTGCACAAATTCTTTCTCATATTTATAAAATATAGTCAAACTTACCTATAGAACAGAGGGGTAAACGAACTGCTTGAGTGTCTGAACACCCTTGGCAAGTTCATTAATGATTTTAACTTGCTTTAGGAAGGCCGACATGTGAATGGAATTGTCGATGTTTGAAGCCAGTGAGGTCTTCGATAGATTGGGGTTTGACTACAGTGCAGAAGTCATATTCAGTATATTTATTAATAATTAATATATTTTTGTGTTTAATCGTGCTTTATTTATCGCATAATTATACATTAAAAAGATTGAAGTTATAATGAAAGTGATTTACATAATCTTGAGAGTATAGTTTAATTAAATTTAACTAAAATATTAATTATTGCTGTTTTATAAAATCAAAATTAAAAGATTTTGATGTCAATCACATAATGATTTCTCCCATTTATAATTACAATTTCTATATTAGTTTTTCACTTTTATATATCCATTCAGCTGGTATTTAAAATCCTATATCTCCCTTATTGTGAAAACATATTGAGATATAAATAATCATGCTTTAAAAATAATTGCTGATTAACAAACCTTTTAGTTTAAATTTATCAATAAATTGTAACTTTTATTTAATTATTAATCCAGTAATATTAAGTAGATTTTCAATGACCAAGAGCCCTGATTCATAGTTCAGCTTTTTGAAGTACTCATTAGCCAATCTTATCTGCTCCTTCACCAGAATATTATTGTTCAAAATCACCAACCTAGTCGGATCAGTTTTAAGCATTTACTCTAATTACTGTTGTCTCTATTTTTGCTTCTGTGCCAATTATTTAATTATTAATTTTGCCTAATTAATTAGTCATACTTCTAGTATTTAAAATTATAGTAATTTAATATAATTATATGTGCCAAAGACTCTTCAGTATTTTCATTAGAAGCAGTGTTGAAATTAGACAGATGTTGCTATTATCGATTTGTAAAATCATAATCAAAATATAACTAATTCATATCCTCATTTGTCATCATTCTCTCATCAACAGAATTCATAGTATAATTCAACTATAGTTAAGCCTAGAGAGGATGCTTATCATTATTTATCTAGTGATGTTATCCAAAATTATGAAAATCTATTTCAGTTGGGGAATAAGCATTTCCAAAGTCATTAAATACAGCTGATTTTTAAGGAGTAACATTCTCATGTGTATTTGTACTTGTAGTATCTAAATGCGACCTTGATGAGTTCAGGTTTTACTATTTTAATTTGCTACTATTGACATTCATCAACTAGTTTATTGAGTCTTTTAGTGGGGACTCTTTCACAGAGCACTGATTTATGCTTTAGATATTAGCATCACTGTTAGTTTGCTTCATGTGATAGTTAGAGGTGTTTTATCCAAAAGTGTTATGATTAAGTCCTGTAGTCTGCTGTAAAGTAACATTTTGTGGCTGTTACTACATCTGATTTAATTATTACTGCTAAGGTAGCTTATCCATGATGGAAAGCGTTGCCATAGGTGGAGGCTGGCTTAAATAAGCATTCACGAACACCATGTTGGCAGTCTGATTGCTTTGCACTTAAGCAGGAGTCATGGGATCGTGAGGATTTCTAAGTTCAGGGTCACCATGTGCAAATCTACAATTTTAAGCAAATTTGCAGAAGCCTTAATCGTTTAGTTTGCACCTCACTGTTTTGTAGTTACAATAAGGGATTGTATAGTAATTTAATTAAGGGCAATAAGTTTTCAAAAATTACATATTTTTACTTTAATAAAATGTTTTAAAAGAGCAAGTATTACTTACTTATATATAAAAAATTAACCCTAAAATTTAATTGCTGATTCTTAACTTCATCAACATACTGACCAGGTAGACACTAAAGAAATATAGATTAAACAAAATTTTTTGCAAAACTTAATAAAACCCTGAACATCAAAAAAAGATTTTACCTCTTCTTCTTTCCTGAGCTCATTATCTCCATGAGCAAAATGACACCTTTGACCTCTTTAACAACCCAATCCACTAATGTAATTTTTGCATAGATTTGTCTTGAATTTTAGATTGTAGCTTGGGAACATAGCTCCAGCACTTGATGATAGATTTGTATCCATTATGCGTTATAATCTTCAGGTAAAATATTTTGCAGAAATTAATGTAACTCTTAATGTTTAGTATCTTAATAATGGCAATTTAAAAATTTTGATTTAAATATTTAATGTTATTAGATATATTTATACTTCCTTTTATTAAATGGTTTTTTTTTCAAAAAAAATATTCTAAAATTAAGACAGTTAATAAGCCAATAACTGTTGAGCAAGTCTTCAGCATTTTAATTTTCGCCCACTGTCTACTTATCAAATCAAACATAGCTATATCATCTAGAATTCTATTGTTATCTTCGCCATACACACCTCCATAAATCAGCATAGCATGACCTATAACTGCACAGCCATGACCCATTCTTTTAGTAGGTGGCTCTATTTTCATCGAAGTTGACGTCTTATTGATAGCAGTGGTTTAGATTAGTTGTTGTTTAGGAGACTAATTATTTTGAGGATTTGTCTTAGATTTTAGTACAGCTTTTGATTGTAACAAAGTTAATTGCATTTCTGTTAAGTCTGATACTATCCCAGACTCAAGATCGTATGAGTAAATGTCATTGAATGTCTCTCTTCTCTTAATTTTAGTAATAAACGATCCACCTCCACCAAAGATTATAAGTTCTTTACCCTTATAGCTAACCATACTGTGACCAAAGCGTTTAGTTATTGAATTTCCTTGATGATCTTAGATCAAGCACTGCCACTCACATTTTCCTGTTGAATAAATATCTAACATTCTTAAATCATTGTATTAACTGTGAGCCATTCCACCCAAAATATAGCTTTTATTGTTTACTTGGCACATTGAAAATTGTTCTCTACTTGATGGCTTAGGTCCATTAGAGAAAAATTATAAATCAAAACTATATTAAAAAATCATTAATCCCTCAATAAAAAATTTAGAAACTCAGTTACTTAATGAAAACATTGACGAAATTATTCTATATTTAAATAGATTTTGAATTATCATTTACTCCAACTTTTTGAAGTAATTTCTTTGAAACACTAGAAACTAACTCTTGTGCTTTCTCAAGCAATTACCCATGCTAAAGTGTTTTTTGAATTTTCATATTTGAAATATACCTCAATTGCAATAAAGCTTGAAAATTATCTTCATTTTACTACTAAATTAATAATTAATCGAGGATCTAAGATTGTTGTTTATAGATGTGACTCATGCGTTTACCTTTTTGAACTATTTGCTCTTCAGTTATGAAATTTATTTTAAAATTTTAGACAGAACCACTAAAAATCGGATTCAACATCCTTCTCAAAATTTCCAATTAAACTAAAGTGTTTCTGGGATAATTATCAAGTTTCTTTTATGACCTATTTTCGAATATCTAAAGGATAGTAAGTATACCGTTTTGATCCTGCTTTATTTTATTATTATTGTCGAAATTTAAGCTTATTTTTGGATTTTCAATTTCAATTACTTCTAAATCCTTGCTTTCTTCAATATCCAGTAGTAAAACTTATTAAGAAGCAATATTTTGCTATTTTTCTTGTTTATCTTCTTGTAAAATGGAGTCATTGTACTATTCTCTAATATCGCCTAGGTATTTAACAGAGTCAATAGTTCTAAATATGTTATTCTAATTTTCAATGCTAATCATGCTATTATCCAGCATTAATCTGCTACTGTTTAAGATACTGTGTTTAATAAGAGGATTGAATTCTTTTTACAACTTAATTTTATTGTCAAAAGTGTCTATTAAGAATTTATATTCAATATTACCATTTAGATAATCATCTTTTGTGAAACTATTCTTGCTTAAATCCTTTTGCATTGTATCATTCTATAACCTAATATTTACAAGAAAATTAAAGCAAATAAATTTTTATTGTTTAACATATTTTAGTTATGCTATAAAGTATTTAGTTTATAAGGTTTATATTGGTTTGCTAAATCCTAAAATGTTTCATTGATTAAGTAGTCATAATAATTTCATGGATAAAGCAGTAAAAATATAAAATTAAAAAATGCTTAGCATTCATTAAATGAAACATCAATAATTTTTTACATCATAAAGTAATGTAATCTTTTTGTTTTAATTATTGACTTAATTTGACTGATCAAGTTTACTTTAAGATTATTTTTTATCATTTTTTACTATAGATATTGAAGTATCGCTAGGGTTTTCAAGTATTTATTTGATTTCAGATTACTTTTAAGGTGACAGATTTCTAAATGTTCCTAAAATAACTTGGTTTTCTTTCTTCAAATTTCTTGAAGTAATTAACTATGAACTATCGTTTAAATTCTATTAATCTTAAGGTCTCAGAAATTCCTTGCTACTTGAGTTACTATTATAATTCAAATTTTACTTAATTTACATCATAGTCTAATGTGAAAATTTTGGTGTTGATTAGAAATTGGAATTTTGATTTATGACGTTTTATCTCAAGCTCGAAAGATTAAGCTTGCTAATCTAATTTTATTTGTCTCTTATAGATTTTAAAGACAAATCAGAGTTCTATCCTCTTTCATCAAAAGTCTAGTGTTAGCTATTAAATCTGAGTGATCTAAGTTATGACAGTTTCTTTTTTTCTATATCACTGTAACTCATTTCTTTGCTCAAAGCTTTCATTTGTTGTTACAGATAGCCTAATTAATGCACTTTAGGTCTATTCTAATTTCGATAGTTAATGTCTTAAATAGTTCCACCTCCCTAAGTTTTATAGGGGCTTCTTAAACTTAGAACTGGTATTGAGGTACTATATTTTACTGCTGATTTACTTGATGTTTCTAAATTAATTTATCGAGATCTTTATTAATCAATCGAAAAACTATAATTGCTATACGTATTGTTAATTGGAAGGATTCTAAAACCCCAGAATCTCTTTAATTTGTTAAATGAATGTTATTATCTGTGGTGAATATGCTTTAATATTTTTCTTAAAAATGAAAGCAATATTCCATATAGCATAAATCTAATAGGTAAAACTGGATATCTTTTGAATTCTAATTACTACTGGAAATATATTTAATAGTTGATCTTCATTAATTCTAAATTTAAATGCTATATATAGATCAACATTTATTCTACTTAAAACTTATCATAACTTCATCAAACTATATAAATTTTTCAATGGCGACGAAAAGAAATGCGATAGATGTTATCAGAATAATTCTAAAACAAAGCTATAAAATTGTAGATAATATTAATATAATAATAAAAGCTATTCAAAGAATGTCAGATTTTTTGTGAGAGATAAATGAATCTTTTTTTTAAGCTAAATTTGTAAAATAATATTTTTATATGAATTGTGTGAGTGGAATTACGCTCATCACTCTATCTGCTTTACTTTTGAACTGTCATACACTTGTAGTATATGTCATTGTTAAATTAAAGCATGATAAAAATAACTAAATGTTAGTTTGCTTTGTTTTATATTTAGTTCGCTCTAACAAAATACTAAAAGAAACAAATTTGATAATGACACAAGAGAGTAGTATAAGTTAAAAATTGAGAGTGTGAATTGAAATCAGTTAATAAAAGAAAAAATGAAGCTATTAAAATTGCTATGTATTCAAGCATTATAATTAAATAATTGGAGAAGTGAATCCTGGAGAATAGAATAATTTAGATTTTCATGAGAATTATATTATAGTCAAATATAAGAAGGTTCTTAATTATTTTATGAAAATTTACACGGCGCTTTTACCTCTCAATGATTCCTTTAATAAGAAAGCTATCAATAATAATCAATACGCATACAAGGTGTATCCCTTCAACTATCTCTTAAGTGATGATAAATATCAGATGGAGTTTACTAACGAGTATCATGTACTCACTCAAGCAAAGTTTAAAGAGTGTAGTTACTTAATCAAGCTAGATGCTGTTCTTCTTGCCAAGGATCATGTTGCTCTCAGACTCCCACTCTATGAAATGACCCTCAGAGATTTTATTACTGATCAAAAGAATCAAAAGTAGCTTGCTTTGATAGCAACCTAAAACTTACAAGGTATAAAAGAGTTACATAAGTTAGGCTTTGTTCATAGAGATTTGAAGGCAGAAAATATAATGATAAACTTCTCACCTGTAAGAGTAACAATTATTGATTTAAAAAATGGAAATATCAATTATTGGAACTCCATGGTAATATCCAGAAAGAAGATACTGGAGAGATGAAGTTGTATACTAGGGCTCCAACACCAATAATAATTTATTGTGATAGGAATTGTAATAAGTAATATCCTGCAAAGAGTACATTTATAGTAAACTAAGAATCAAGTAAAATATATAAAATATAATTTTGACAAATAATAATTGCCTACAAAAATTGATAAGCTTGAAAAATATCAAGAATAATGATTTAAAAATTATTTTAAATTTCTAAAGGTGTATTTAAGATATTTAAAGGTAAATTTAATTAATGATTCATGTTGTTTTTTTTAAAAATTCAGCTTATTCAATAATACCCAGGGGTTTTTGATTTTATCTCTATCATCTTATTATAAATTTTGTTTTTAAATATATGAATTTTTACTCTAATAAGCTCCGTCTCGCTCAATTTATCTCATTAATTCCTACAATTTAACCTTCTCCTTCACTTGTAACGCTTTTGAACTCTGTATCTAAATCTTGAAATTTTTCTGAAAATCTTGTGGGGTATTGAGATTTTGCAGTTTTAATCTAGATTAAGCATGACTCAGGACTGTCTGACTATCTCTTTGATTAAACCTATCTGATAATATCTACTATCTATGCGTATTAACTGATCTCATACTATCATCTATGTTTTTATTATGAGTAATGCTTGAATTGTTAAGGAATCGATTACTATCAAAAGCAATGGCACTGTTGTTGTATTAGGCCAGGTAATTCCTACTTTTAGAATCGAATAAATTGGAATTGTTTGATGTGCTATTTGATTGATTAATCAGCGAAATATTTAAATTTTCAAGATTTAGCACTGTTTATAATTAATTTTAAAAAAATAAGTTTTATTTAAATTTTAGATAGATGTTTTTTCTCTAAAAACTAACGATCAATCTTTTTGCAATAAAAGTTTGTTTTGATAAAGCTTTTCACAAAATTGTAGAATTTATTGATAAATTATTTTAATTTTAAGACTAACTAACTAACACCGTACTTTTATTCTATGAGTCCCTTGTTTAAGAGTGAGTTAAATATTTACTAGAAATTTTACTAGAATTAATATTATTGTATATCGAGCTGCTCTCTGGCATTTCAAAACTTATCGATTGTTATTTTAATTGAGTACTCATACTTGAATCTATTTCATCTTTGATTAGGTCTTTTAATTTTTAATCACCTACCTAATGCTAATTTTAGTTTTTTTAATTTCAAAGGCTATCATAAGGATTCTAATTATCTTCAAGATGCAGATTTTCAAGAATTTGTTATTAAGTTTAAACAAGATTTTCTTGACTTTGAAGTAATGGTTTAACAATATCTGGCAGCATTTTTATTAATATTTATATTTTTGTAAAATTTATTTTATTTAAAGTATCCAATTTTATTTATTTTAGATTTATAGCTTTTGTAATTTTTCTAGATTTCTGCTTGATTTGTTTGTTTTTCTGTGTTTTTAGAGAGAACTCATAAAATATAAACAAACTAATATACTTTCACAATAAATCTATATCATAAGCCTTAAATCTTGGGGTTTGGCTGATAATCTCTTTATATGATACCTTTAACAATAGCTTTCAATGTGGCTTATTCGATCTCTCTATTACCCAGCATGTTATCCAAGCTATTCTGTCTTCGAGCTCTTATACTCTCTATTACATTTGAACTTTGATTAGATTAGTTATTTATACCCTATTATCCATGAGTTTTATTTTGATTGAAACCTTTGCCTTCAGCATGTCTGGTAGTCAAGGGCTGTTAAATAGATAAAGGTTAAGGTTTAATTTTAAAATATTAGGGATTGCTCAATCTGATAGCCTCAGTGACCTCCTCATACTTAATCTAAGGATCATTGTTCATTTTATACTTGGAACCAATTATAATTTTTTTCATTTTTCTTTCTTGTAATCGCTTCTACTCGATTTCTTTTCTGTATTGAGCGGGCAAATGCAAAGAATCTTCATTTAAATCATGTGAATCTCCATCTAAATTTGGGTGGTAGGTATAGAATTTACTAGCTAGCTTCAAACTTTACTTGTTTTGCTCTATATCTTAATCATAATCCTTGAAGTACATAACTAATAAATCAAAAATTTGTAAATTAAACCTTTTAAAACTTCTGAGATATTATTTTAAATTGACTTGAAGTCTGGCAACAGCCTGATATCTTTCTCAAATTTTCTTACTAAATTAAAGCCAAGTTTTTGTTAGTTTAGCTGCTCATTATAATAAGAAAATGCTTCATGAATACTACCCTTCATTATAGCTGGTCTATGGGTTTGCAGATGATTATGATTTGAGTGCTTTACTGATTAGAGTGTTTAGTGATGATTTTGGTTCAATAAATTTCTCAGTGATAAGGTTTTTTGGAATTTACTATGAGTTTTGGATGCTATTAAGCTAGGTTGAGAAGTTAAATTTATAGATCCTAAATGGATGGGTTTATCTTATTTTTATGAAACTTCATTTTGCAAATCTGAAGTACTAAACTTTCTAAATTATTAATTTTGATAATTATTATTAAGAACAAACGTGAAGGTTACCTAACTTATTGAGTCTAATACTTAAAGCCTATCTCGTTTGGTCTTATTTCTTAGAATTTATTATTTAACCTCTTATAGTAGGAAGTGGACTTAATCCATAGTTATTTGCTAAGTTTACTGTTCCTCTAATACCTAAGGCAAAGTGTTTCTGTTATTTAAATTTATTTCCTTTATTAAATATATGTTATTTTTATGTTTATGATCAATATCATTCACTTTTTACTAAACTTTCTTAATATTGCATCTCCCACCAACTTGAATATCCTCAATGGCCTTGATTCTCTCCCTGTGAGATTTTAGTATTTTACTATTAATTTCTTCAGCCTCCTTATTTTTAATGAACTTTAGCAGGCTCCTTTCCCCTTCAAATTTCGCTTTCTCTGCTTCTTTGTAGTGTTTGTATGTATCAGTCAATTCCAAAATGCCCGTAAGCCGATTAAATCGCTCAGTAGACAAAACTTAATCAGATTTTAGAATGTTTTCGATATCTTGCTCCTTCATCCTAATCTTTGGTAAATTTAGTTCATTAGCCCTCTCTTCTCTATATAGAGTTACTACTCCTACAAGGTCTTAAGCAAACTTTGAGTCATTTAGTTGAATTGATGTTTCATCACCAGCATTTTTAAGGTTCATTTCTTTAAGAAATCTTCTTATGTCTTCAAAACTGAAACCTTTCCTTCTAGAGGGCACACCCTAGGCTAATTCTTTTTCTACTTCATGCATGTCATTCTCTATTTTATCAAAAGTCTCTTTGTCTTTTAAAGCATCGATTAATTCTTATTCAGACTTATTGAAAAAATCCTCAAGCTTTCTAAGTTGCTGCTGTGTAGTCATGTCGTTGAAAGTAGGAAAGAAATCGAATAGGATGTTTGAAGTGGATATTTATAGCCGTTTTTCAGGTTTATCCAGTTCAATCAAATCGAAAGGCTTGAATTCTAAGTGATTCTACTATTTATTTCTTCGAGCAGTTAACTAGCTTATGATATCTTCCTCCTCATAAAATACGAAAACCCCAAAACCCCTAATTTTACAAATATTAAATATTAATACTTAAGAGATGAAAAAAATATATTGAGAATTATTTTCATCTGAGGATGATTGGCCATCATTTGATTCTTTGCTGGATAATGAACTTTACTTGACTTTCATTAAACTCATAAATTATGATTTGATTTTCTTAATCAAATTAGCTTTACGTTGCTAAACCTTTTGTAATTCCTGTTTCTCAGCCAATGTGACTTTCTTAAGATCTTTAGGTTTCAAAGTAGCACTAACCCTTAGCTTGCTGTTAGTTTTGTTCTGTTATATATCTAACTAATTATTGCTTATCTCTGACTTTAAATTTGGGGAGTCTTCCTATAGATCTAGTATCTCATCGCTTTCCTCGCTAAAATTTTCTTAATCAGAGCTATCCTCATCATCTTAATTCACAACTGCTTCATCCTTTAAATCTTCATTTTCACTTAAGTCACTCTTTTCCTCCTCAAATTAAGCTTAGATGTGATTCTTTCTGCTCCTTCTCTAGTTTGTAATTGCATTTTGAACTAGCCTCTATTCTCTCAGTTCTTCGTATTTCTTCAGCTTCTTCGGGCTGATTGTAATATCATCAACTTTTATTTTCTCTGGTTTGATAGGGTAATTTATCTGCCTAGAGTATTCTATTTGGGTTTAGGCTATATCGTGCTTTTCTTTCACGTCTCGCATCATTTTGTGGAAAGTTGCATTGTTCAGTACTTTTTATTGTTTTGCACCTGTTGACTTGACCTTATTGCTAAAATTTGATTTTAAGTTTTGTTTATTCAAATTTCTATGAACATATAAAATATCAAACAAGATTGCTATACTGCAATAATCTTCTTTACATTTGCATTTTTGCTACTTCTAAGTGATTCATATTCTTAATACCCAATGGTGTTAATTTCATACTGACTGATAACCTCCCCATTAACCACTCTAAGTTATTTAAAGTAAGCAAAAAGCCTTGGGACAATTGCTCCCTGAGAATCTTTCTAACGCTCTTAGTGATACTTTTTGTCTTTCTCCACTTATAAGTTTGATATTTTCATTTCAATTGGCTTATCAATTTGTTAATATGTGGCTTGGAGATATGCCACACTGTTCTAAGTGTATTTGTTCATGCTTAAATCACCCATTATTAACTGTTACAGAAGTAAACTTAGATATGAGTTTAAAGTACAATTAATATAATAAATTCATAATAGGTGGAAATTCTGAATAAAACTAGAATGTCTTAAAATATTTCATAATCATACTTTTAATATATAGTAGAAAATTTAGATTTATCAATCTCTTGTCAAGAAAAGGCAACTTATTATTACCGCGGAAGTCAATCTCTTCTAGACATTTATGCTCTCTAAACGCCTCAATGTCTTCAATCCTAGACAATTTATTATTTCTGACATCTAATTTCTTCAAAAATGGTAGACTCTAAGCCAAATCTCTCCCATGCAACTTTTTTATTTAATTATCACTAATATCTAACTCTAGAATCTAACAAAACCACAGTCTTAGCGTGCTAAATGGTGGCATAATTTTAGCATTATTTCCAGCTAAACTTAGCTTTTGCATTTATCTGAGAGATTGCAAACTGTTTGTTGGTGCAAGCTTATCTCTTAGGAATATAAGCGATTGATATGCACCACATGCGAAATTTTAGTCTTCAAATGGATCTTATTATTAGTCATTTTGAGTTTTGGTATCTGCCAAATTTTTTTAAATTTTACTAATTTATATGCTAAAAGAGTGAATTAATTAGTTAAAATATCAAAGAAATATTAAAGTTAACAAAATCTTAAAGTCCCAGGTGGGTGGGAAGATTGTTGATATTCTAATAATTAGTTGTTTTAGACTAAGTTCTTGTATGTGATGTTGAATTAGTTTTACTTAATATTAGAGAAATTGGATCCTTACTATTGCTGTTATTCATCTGCAATGCCATTATCAAACTTGACTGATTTATAATTTAAGTGCTATTAATAAATGCATTACTTGTATCTGCCGTTGAATTCAACATCATAGTAGGATGAGTTGAAATTTTATAAAATTATATGAATAAATTATATATATAAATGAGTTGCTGAGATATTGTTCCTGGGTGTCTGAGCTGTTGAATGTAACTTACTGGGAGACTTAGATTTCGACATTTATCAATAAGTTTAATTTCAATTATTAATTATTATTTATTCATCTTCCAATTATATTATATTCGAGGAATTCTCAATGAAATCTTATTTAATATAGAATATGCTTGTCAATTTAAAAATAATCCATTAAATTATTCTTTTTCCCTAGAATCTATCTGCCTTTTATATTTTTAATCAATTAAATAATTCTTATACTATTTTTAAGATGAATGATGATAAAACATCTCACAATGAAACAAGCAAGCAGACATCATCCTAAGACCACAGTTCCTCCCAGAACACAACAAAGAAAAAGCGCAAACATCACCACAAGAAGCATCATCGCCACAACAACGATGAGAAGAAGTTCAAGCTGCTCAATCAGTAGGAGAAGATAGAGGAAATCAAGGAAGATGATGAGGAAGATAACTCCAATAGTTATTAATAAGTAGTTATGTTTATTAGTGTTAGTGGCAGTATTAGCAATAGTGAGAGTGACAGTAGTGGTAGTGACTCAGATGAAGATAGCTTCCAATCAGACTCATACTCTGATTCATCACTACCGTATTTATATACCAACTTTTTATCATTAAATACATTTATATCTCTTTTATGAATATAAAATTTAATATCACTGAATGAGAAAGTGAAGTCAGAGTTCAGGCAATTACAAATTAGAATTCAGGACTTGGAGGAAAAGGTAACAGAATTGGACGTGCAGTTGCACTCTTAAAATTAAGATTAAATTACCAGGTTAGATCAGTCTAAGACTAATATTGAGCTAGTCGTAGAAAACCTGAGAGATGAGATAGTCTAGATAACTCACATATATTCGTTTGTTTTATTAAAATAAAAATATTTAATGTATACTCATAGATGGCATAGATTCAAAACTGATAATGAGTTATTTAGCAAGGAGTTGCAAGGGAGTGTCGCTAAAGCCAGAGAGGAAAGTAGAACTGTCAGGAGTAACAATGAAACTATTAATTATTAAGTTGTATTAGTTTTGATTTATTGTGCCAATAAAATTCTATCATAAAACTGTGCTTGACTTGTTCTAGTTGATGCAGGAAAGCATAAAGATTTTGATATCGCTGTAAGTTTAAGATGAGAAAGATAGAGCAAGTATTAGTTTAGTTGGTTAAAAAACTCATACTGTCAAGGGAAATGCTAATTGCTTATATTGAATTAATCAATAAATTCCATAATCTTTCAAAGTTTATAATATTTTTGCGTTAATTGCAGGCAAAACGTATAGTCACAATAAAACAGTCCAAGATTGCTTAATGCTTAAAAAGGGGCCACCAAATATTAAAAATATATAGAATTAGATCCATAGTGTATAAGTTGCTCTTAAAATGTCACCGAGATTAAAACCGCCTATAAGATTGCTTGTCTTTCTTATAAACCTTCAAACGTTGAATATAAGAGTAAGTTTCACACATAATCGCACAAATATCATCTAGCTAAGTTTAATTTTTTAATATGAAATTTGATCATTTCATTGCTGAACATTTAATCATTTTATAGATACCAACTTTGAAAGATCAAATCTAATTTAGCTTTTAAACTTCGTGGTGGATGAGACTGACGTATTGGATAGAAATTTATAGAGAGTGTCTCATGAACATAAAATCATAATGAGTAAGCTTTTGAATAGAATGAATGTCTGGTAAAATGAGAAAATTCACAGATCTTTGATTTCAATTGATAAATTACCAGGTGGAGGTATTTGTCATAAATTGTATATACAACTATATCAATTAATTCGAGTATACTTAAGGTATTTCATAATTAATCAGATTTAAAATGTAATGAGGTAATTAGATGCTATTAAGTTAAGGAAGTTTGATTAATTCCACTGATGGTTTTGATTAAAATCGTCGGAGTCATAGTAAAATACCTGAATTTTAAAGTAACAACAATGTTTTAATGAGTAATACTATGATTCTTTCTCAGTCACTTCTCAAGCCAAATCAAGCACCTCTAAACGAGCAATTCTATTATTTTTTTATCACGGTATTCATCAATTTTCTAGTTTTAGATATTAAAGTATGCTCTTATTTTCATTATTTTATAAGCAATAGGAGATGTTTGTAAAAAACAGACGAAAAAGACATCTAAGAAACTTCAGTCAAAGCGGAATGGATACATACGACATGCTAATAAATAAAACACCAAATATTTCACCACTAGGGCATTAGATACTGGCTCCCTTTATTGAATAGGAAACAAATTAATTGAAGAAAATAAGGAGATAAAGGGATTAGCTAATAGCCAGATGATAGATAATGATTGGATATATAAATTGTAAAAATACTAAGGAAAATATTATTAATTTTTTATTAATTTCTTTGATGATTCTTCAAGAAATTATAATTCATATAGAGATTAATATAACAATGGTTGTAAAAAATTATTCGAAATTTTTAAATTAAAAAGCTTCACTTATATATAACTTTGTATAATTCAAACTCTACAAGTTTAAACCATGGGTAACCGGGAAAATAACATTATAATTGTAAATCTTCAGATATACCCTCAGGAATCTTATAGCAATGTCCTAAATGACTAGAATTTGATTATGATAAAAATATAAATTTAAGATTATATATGAATCGTTATTTAAAACAAGCATTTGAAGGTTCTAAATTTGCAAAATTAGTTATGTGAATATCTTTTCCAAAAGAAATGCCTTCGTTACTATAATTTACTCCTTCTGCATGGTTTCGTACAAGTCTGTGTTCTGTATTATTTGTGAAAGAAAATATGAAAGCTTTTTTGTCTATATATTAGTCACTTTCTTGCTCTATAAGTCGCCTAGATTCAAAAATAATTATAATTAAGGGAAATATGTATAAAATAACTTCCTTTTAGAGTAAAAGAATATTGATTTATGGTAAGAAAATTTATTAACACCTAGAAGTATAGGCACCAAAGACATAATCATAGTCACTCTTAAACAAGAAAAGTAGTGGTGAATCGTTAATTCCCTAAGCCATGTCACTTTGAATTATATTATCCATCATTAACTGTAGATCAAATTAACTTTCACTGCCTCTATATTATAAACTTAATTATTCCACTGGAGCACCTAACCAGACACTCAAGTTTTTGAGATTTTCAACTGTAATATCAAAAGTTTGCAAGGTTTTCTGTTCAAGCAGGGTTTTGGGGATGTAGGCATTTAATGTGAAATATTATGAAATTAGGTGATTTAATTTTGATGTAAAATTGATAAAAACAAAAACATTATAATGATATAGTTTCTTATGGAATGGCAATTTAGATAAATAATTATTCACTGTTTATTTCAAAGATTATAATTAGAAGAAGTTTCTAGTTAGTTTTAATAAATTAAACAGATCTTACGAAAAATAAGGCAGAAATATATTGGTTAATTATTAAAATTACAAATAATAACAAGGTAAAGTGAATTTGATAACTAATTTTAATTATCTTTTATTTTTACTAATTTAGTTCTTCGAGAAGTTTGTCTAGATCAGCGTCTATCTAAGGCACAGCATTAAAGATTTGTATCTAAAATTGAAGAGTAATTATTAAAATGGAAAGAATATTGTTGTTTTTTGTTAAAACATTAGGAACGAATACAGGTTCTCCAGGACCAGCTGGTTATTCCAACGATTTAAGCAGTCTTTCCAGTTCTTCATCTACTGCTGGTTAAACATTCTATTATGGCACTTGCATATTATTTTTTATTATTTGAACATATTATAATACAATCTCCCTTCCTATTACTTTTCCATAAATATATTATTAACAAATTAAGTAGCTAATTATTTAGCTCCTCCAGCAAACGATCTAATTCATCATCTGGATTTTTCACTTCTACTTTATTTTCCACCTCAACCACTTATTACGGCTGTATGTGATCTTTTATCTCTTCCTCTATCTGTTTCATTTTCCTTAAAGTTTCACATTTAATTAATCACTATACTATTGCAACAATTTAATTAGTTAATTAATCATTAATTATATAATAATTATAATAGTCTCCTCTTGATGTTTTAACTTGGCCTCAGCCCATTCCTTCTTCTTAGCTGGTATATCGAGATAAGAATCGATTAATATCTTGTGTTTATCGTAATCTACATCATCTTTCTACATATGTGGGAGGATTAGCATTTATACGTCTAACATGGTGTCTATTAGTTTATCTTGATCCAATCTTTAACCTTTTTATTGCAGATTAATCATGTCAGTTTCTAAAATTAATTATTTTACTTTGGAATATTAATTAAAGGAAAATTGTATATATGCGATTAAGTTTACTTGTGATATGTGCTGTAACTAAGTTTTTAATTTGTTCAACACTCTCTCGTAATAAGAATCAAAATCTGCATCCTCCATCCTTATAACACACTTAATCATATTTTATGATAAAATTACTTGTATTACCTTTATAAAAAAATATATATTGATTAATCTCATGATATTTATGATGCAGTTCTACACATTAATCACAAACTAATTACTTATGAGAGAGGCAATATCTCGAACATTAATAGGTGGGGTGTTCTGAGCAGTATATAACTGTTTTCTGTACATTTATGATGTGTGAATCCACTGGACATCTAATAGAGTTTTATCAATTAATTACTTTTTATTAATAATAAGATAATTAATCAATCATAAACATTAGGTATTTAAATTTAAAATGAAATATAGTTTTAAGAAGGGTTGTATAGAGCATCGTAGCAGCACTTGCAAAACTGATGCCCACAATCTAAGGCCACCTTTTCTCTCTTAGACGCCTTAAATGATTGATTACAGAGACCACAGGAATTTGAGGAGGTATCTATCATTTCCATATCTTCAAGTCTTTCCATTTCTATCCAGAATTTAATTTAATTACTTAGATATATTTATATTTTCATAATCTATGTTAATATATGGGCTGCTCTTTCCATTTCAAAAATTTTATAATAATACTTGATACACAAATCTTTATTTAAATGAGCAAAAGAGTTTTTAATATATTTTTTTATGTTTTATCATCACTTGCAGCATCATCAACAAGGTTTGTGGAGCTATCCCCTTAATCCTCATTGGCATTGCTTTCTAACTTCAAATTCATAAATAGCTGCCTCATTGGAGTAGCTCCACTCTCCAAGATCTTAAATTGGGAACTATTAAGCACCGACTATCTTCTTGGGTCTTTCACTGACATTAATTTCTTTTATTACTATGAAATTAATTAGGAACTTTTCAGACCTCTTAAGTCGTTTTACGATACTGAAAATGTACGCTATTTTCACTATTTAGTCATAAAATACTTACCATTTAATTAAAAATGGGAAGAAATTATTTATTAGCAGCTATTTCTGAAGAGATGGGGAATATCTAGGTTTCTTCTTATGTTTACTATTCGCAGAATCGTCATTTGAACCTTTTTCTTGCAGCAAAGAATTTTCATTGTCTTTATTTTTGCGCTTTTTCTTAGAAGACCCACGTTTTCTATTCTTAGTAGGGCTTATTAGTTCATCCAGATTTGTACTAGTGTCATTTTTATCTTCATTCACTTTCTTAAGATTTTACTCAAAAAGTTGTTCATTTTCTTAATCCTTTACAACATCAACTTGATTAGTATTATTTCTTGCTTCGCTTTTATTACTTTGATACCTCCCTCGATTTTGCGAGTAACTATCGTATCTTGAGATCTAGCTCTAATTATCGTCATACTAGCTGTTTCTATCATCTCCCTCATGAATACTGAATTTATGAGTGCGTTTTGTAGCAAATTGAGCGATTGACTTTTTTATCTCATTTTCTAGGTTGTTCTAGCTCATCAGTAGGTTTTGGAACATAGAAGAGAATGGAGTAGTTGCTTGTTGAGATTAAGCAGGGTCTTTGTGGAATTAATTCTGTGATACTGACTAATTTAAGTGCTTAAATAATAATCAAATATTAGCTACAATAGCTGAGTATAATAATAATCCAGAAACTAAATATAAAATTTCAGATATAATAACATTGCTGAGATGGATCCAAAAATTATTAAATACTTGGACTTACACTTGTCCGCTTTTAAGAAAATAATTAGGAACTGCGTCTTTAATCACTTTATGGAGGCATGGGTTGGTTATTAAGCTTCAATTAAATAGAGGATTTAGGCTATGGAGAAGGAGATGGACTTGGCTATTTTTGTGGAGAAGGATTTATTTTATTTATCTATACTTCTTTTTGTAATAAAATTTTTCTGGAAGTATTTTTAAAAACATAATAATTTTAAACTGATTTATCATTTGATTTGATTGAGTCTAATTAGAACTTATTATTTGAGGGATTCTGTTTTGTTCTTAAAAATGGAAAATTCTGTTCAAGCCATTGCTAATGAAATTTTTAGATGGAGTATTAAGCTTTAAAAATTAATAAGGTTGTCATTAGTTTATTTATTTAGGTGATATAATCATTTTAAATATTGTTTGTATAAAGCTGATTATAATTTTGCGAATCTTAAAACTCAGCTATATTTTCATCCCTCCCTTCTTACTAAATAACTCTTTATACTTCACTTTTATTGCTAACATCCTCGGATAATTTTCTATCCCCACCCAATAAATTATGACTATCAATATTAACAACTGCGGCACTTGTTTTCCTTTGCTATTCGATTAGATTTTTAATTTACAATTGAAAGAATTGTGAAGCTTTATGCTGATCTTTCTTGCTTGAAAGGGTGTGACTCAAAGTCTTTTATACTATGCTTTGAGTTTACATGGGAATCGTGTTCATTATGTAATTTTCTAAGAATGAAATGCGCATCTGCACTTATTTATGTGATTGGTCTAATTTTTTTATTAAGACAATCAACATAACATAATTGCTTTGCTGAAAAAATAACAATCCTAATTAAATTAAAATCATCTTATAAATCTAAACCTTAGCCACCTTCAAGTTTATCTTTAATGTTTGACATCTGATCTTTAAGCAATTTAGTCCTGTCTTGTAGTTTCCTCTGTGTGATATTTTAACTTTCTAACATGATTTTGCTTTAAGTTAAATCTTCATTCATACTAATGGCTCTTGCCTCAAAACCCTTGACCAAATTTTCATAATTTCCTACACTTTCCCTTATTTACTAGAGATTTCTCTCTTTATCTTCGTTTTGCTAGATCATTTCTCGCATGTAGTCATTTTTCAGGGATTCCATGAGATCGTTGATGTAATCGTGGAAACCTTGGCGGTTGAAGTTTTTCTCGAGAGTATGTACTTATACGTTTACTGAGCCCTGGAAAGCCATCATTACATAATTAACGATTGAATATTACTATGAGAAAATAGCAAATTTTTATTATGAATAATTGTGAATCATCTACTGCTGTAGGTTAAGGACATTTTTAGTAATTCCATGTACTTTTTAATCAATACTGCACTATTCCTCTTCTAATTTCTGGAGCCTCTTTCCAATTTCTTCAATCATTCTAATTCGTTAATCTTGATGTTTAATTGACATTTTGAAGTCTGATATGTTTCTCTCCATCCCATGCACCACCTGTCTGGATTAGTCATTTGAATCTTATATAGTAATTATAATTTTTACATAAATTAACATCAATCTTTGACTTCTTTCATTCTTGTGTTGACCGGGAGGAGCAGATCATAGATGATTCTGCGGACTCTGGTTTCAAAATCAAACCAATCTAACTCATTTTTAGTGAAGAGAGGGTTATTCCCGATTACCATGTTTGAAGCATTATGGTACTCTGAGCTGTTATCCATTTTATTAATCAGATAATTAATTATAAGTCAAATAATAATAAGTTCAAGTATGTATGAAATTTGTTTATTTTAATTAAATGATATTTATTCATGATGGATGGGCAAAAACATTAAGAAAATTTATGAATTAATTCACTTGTAAAGTTTAAAAATAATGGTAATAAAAGGAAATGAAAAATAAACTCCGTTTAGTGTGTATTAATTTATCGAATATTTAGTTGAGAGTACTTTTATGAAAAAATGTTGTATTTACTTAAATAAATAATAGAATGAAATAAACTTTATAACAATTATAGTATTTGAAATTAGCCTTGTTTTAGAAATTGTATATTCATTTTATATGAATCTTAAAATTTCTAAAGATTATTATAACCTAAAAATTTATCTATTAATAAAACAAGCTCAAAAATTTCATTTACATTTGTATACATCTAAATTATTTAAAATTCTTTTTTTATAATTAAATTTTTCAATAATTACTTTTCTACTCTTAAATGAATTTGTACATAAAATTGTGTTTTATATATTATAGAAGATATAAATTTGCCGCTCTTCTTTATTGATATGTTATTATATTATAATCTTAGTCAATTTTGGTCAGTCTCAACATCGTCTTCTTTAATAATCTCGAGTGTTTATAAGAAACTACATGAATGAAACTGATAGACACTGTTTGATCTACGCTGCTTGTTTATTATATTCCTGCACTACTACATTGGGTTTGATTTATTTATTAATTAGCTATTTATATAGTAAAAAAAGAGCATTTAATTAAAGATTTAAATTATATATAATTGGGTTCAACTTTGACATTTTCTGCTATTATTGCTGCTATGAGTTTGATTGCTATTGTTATCGAGAAACACTATTAGATTTAACTGCTGGTCTTTGATATTGCAAAGGCTGTTATTGTTGCTGAATTAATTGTTTTGAATTTTATTGAGCAATCATGGTTTGAGTTTGTAAAATTGAAGTTTATTGTTATTGGATTATGAAATTATTGCTGCTGTGGTTCACTTACTCTGACAGTAAGTTCTGGGATTCATTTTCAATTATATATTATATAATCATGATAATGATTCATCGATACTATCATCCATAGTCTTAGATCTAACCATCTAATAGCTTCCAAAAGAAGGTCTACTACTTGAATTCTATGCGTTATTTTATTAATTATTCAATTTAATCTTTCCATTGTTGTTTTATTGTTACTGTGAACTCACAGCTCTCACATTGTTATCCCATTATTGAGGCTCTTCAATTGAGCCATCTCTGCGCACTTTAACTGGAAATTTATAGCCCTGTCCAAATGACGATTAATTTTAGGGTTAAATTCTTGAACTGCCCACTGTTTATTGTTATTGATTCATTCCATTACTATCTTCATCTCCTGAGGTTGTTGAGGGATTGCTGCTCCTTCTGTTCTAGTTTTGAGTTACCTGAGTAGGTTTCTTCTGAGTATTGTTAAACCCAGCTTAGTATTTAAGGTTTTTTGCTGCTGGATAACCACTTTATTGCTACTGTTATTAACTTATCTCATTGAAATTTTGATTTTTCCTTTTTTAGGAAGTGGAGTGTGATAAATTCTAATTTTCAAGTTATTAATTCCTCATTTCAGAATGTTGCTAGACATATTATGATATGTTTTAGGAGGTTAATTGAGAATTTTACAAGTTTAAATTAGGGTCATAAAACTCGAAGTTAATTGAGTCTTATTAATTAATTTCTTGATCTGAGTTTTAACTGCAAATTTATTGGTCGCTATTTTGGTGCTGTTCTTGAGAACTAACTGAATTATTTCTTTCTTAAGAAGATTAACTTTGAATCTAATTGCTTTGTTGCTAATTTTATATGTTAATTAATTGTAACAAATGATAGGAACATTGAAAAGGACTCAATTTTATATGATAATATTAATTAATTTTTAAGGAAAATTTGGTTGATGTTTAGAACCTGACTGATTCTACTACTCTTCCAGGTATTTTTCAATAAACCTGAAGAGCATTTCCTTCAACTTCTTTTTATTGAAGATTATTGACATGATTTGTGTGCCAACTGCACAGCCAATAATTAAAAATAGTATTATCAGGCGACGATACTTCAAGCTTATTCCAAACATCAATTTCGACAGCTATACAAATTAGTTAAAGCCAAAATTATTCCTTAATTATTCAGTTATAAAAGAACATATGATGCTCAGAGTAATATAAATAGCTTTGATAAAAATGACGGCTTAGGATTTGTGAGACAATAAAGTTGAACTTACCAATGGGGTGGTAGAAGCTGCCCTGTAAATCAAATAAAGGAAGAGGGAGTTTTTTATCGTCTACCACATTTTAATAATATTAATAATTTATAGAACGATTATAAGAAATGATAAGTTTAATTTATTTCTTCATTTCACAAATTTATTAATTTTATTTATTTCATCACATTTTTTGAATTCACTTATCCTAATGAATCTTTACTTTCATTTTATATTGCAGAAAAAGTAATAAAATTAACTATAATAAAATACATTATTTTATATAATCATTTATGATTAAGCAATATATTTAGCTACCGCCCTAATTATTAAGATACTACACTTGTTTGCAAACACATTTGACCAACTATTTAAGTTGGTACTACATATAGATTTTAATTATTTATACTTTCACAACCATTCTAATGCAACAGTAACCACCACAGCCACAACCACAACCTCAGCAGCAAGCACCTATCGAGGAAGAGGAGGATGAAGCAATAAATCCAGACGATTTGTTCAATATTATGATTTCAACTGATAATCATATTGGATACAAAGAAAACGATAGAATTAGAAGCAACGACTCATTTTTAGCCTTCCAGGAAGTATTGGCCATGTAAGTTTATATCTAAAGCTCATTGTTACTTTACTTAATTATTAGTTTGATAATTTATGATAAAGTTAATGCTAATTCTTACTTTTGTAGTGCCAATTAGACACCTAATTTAGACTTCTTAATGCTAGGAGGTGATTTATTTCATGAACATAAACCATCTAGAAAGACAAAGTAAGTCTATGCTTTAATACAACAATCTTATAGCTATAAACTGCAAGAAATGATGAATTCATATGTATTTGGTGAACAAAACATTAAATTTATGACTTACTAGTACAAAGAAGCAAACTATATGAATCCAAATTTAAGTGTAAAATTGCCAATATTTATCATTCATGGAAACCATGATGATCCAAGCGGCCTAGAATATCTATCAAATATAGACTTACTTAACTCTAACAACTACGTGAACTATTTCGGAAAGGTTACAAACATCGAGGATATTGAAGTAGTACCCATACTATTTCAAAAAGGAAAGACTAAAATAGCATTGTATGGAATCGGTCACATGAAGGATGAGCGATTAAATCTAGCTTTTGAGAATAAGAAAATCAAATTTAAACGGCCACTTAAAGACAAGGATGAATGGTTTAACATCCTAGTATTACATTAAAACAAATTTAAAGGAGCAGCCCTAGGTTGCTCTCGTAGAAACTCTATCACAGAAGGGATGATACCTAAATTCTTTCATTTGGTAATCTGGGCTCATGAACATGAGTCTATACCTCAAGTTATGGAATGCCATGAAAATAGTGTGCATTTCTTACAACCAGGCTCGACTGTAGCTACCTCTCTCATTTAAGCTGAATCTAAAGATAAACATTGCTTTTTCTTATAAGTACACAAGCAATCTTTCAAGATTTAAGCAGTGCGATTGTAAAATACTAGACCCTTCGCATTCGATTCTATTGAACTATCAAGAGTTTAGCCAAAACTAGATCCTAAAAATAATGCTTAAATTGAAGACTTTTTAGTCAAGAAACTCGAATAGATGTTAAGTAAAGTGGAAAATAATAATAAAATAGGGGAGTTAAAGTTGCCATTATTAAGGCTTAAAATTGAGTATTCAGAGTTTGGAGTGTTTAAATCTAAGAAAATTACTGATCTATTTCTTTAAAGGTAAGTTATTTAGAAATGGATTGTTCATTAATTTTAGTCTAATTTACTGGAATGCTTAATTATTTTTTATAGGGTGGCAAACAACTAGGATTTCTTATAATTTTACAGAAAGACTGGGTTTATTTCAGGAAATGGAAGTTAAGCTTTTATAAATGGTTAAAATTAGATTGCTAAAGTATCTGGTACTTTTTTTATAATTACATTTATAAAAAAAGATTATATAAGTAATTTAAAATAATATTTAATAATATTTATAATTTATAATTTTATTTGATTAGGGTACTTTGGAAATGAATCTTATAGCAAATGGAGGTTCGACAGGTCTCTTTGGCATTGAGGAAGAAGAAAACCAATACTTACTTCAAAACATCTTCAAAAGTAAGCTAACTTTCTACTTTCCCTAAATCGATCTTAATCTCTTTCTAAGTGATACTATATCAATACCAAATTTATATTTCTTTAATAAACTCATTTAATTACTTTAGAAACAATGAAAGAACATACTCAAAACCCCAAAACCCCTTAATGAGGTTTATAAGTGCTTTGATTTGTAGGGAATTTGTTAGGGGTTGGGGTTATTAATTAAATGCGAGACAAAAATTGCAAGCTTTTGGGGTATATTTATGATGAAGAGTATATAGATTTAGTGTTTTAACTGCGTTTTGGATGTGATATGTATTGTGAATAACTCAAACCAGTACTGAACTATAAGTCTATTGCACTGCTCTTAAAGCGTAGTCCCTCAACTGTTCGTTCTCACTGCTTGAAAGCTGTGTAATTAAAGCAATAATAGCTGAATTCTTAGCCTAAGAGGAAGTCTAAGTTTCAATAAAAGCATATTGACTATCTTATTAATGAAAAAACTTTGCAGTATTGGGCTCACTTCTCTCTCGACTAACGAGCTATTATGTTTCATCGCCAGTTCCCTGAGTTGAAGATCTCTGCATAGTCTGTTGCAAACATTTATAAATGAAACGGTATCTCTTACAAAGGTGTAAATCGTATCAAGAGAGTAATTGATTTCACTCTGCCATTTTACAACAACAACTTAAATTATATTTATAATTAAATGCAGAGAGCCTAATTGAATAATATTAAGTTTATCCATGCTGACGAGGCTGTGTTTACATTCAACACTTTCATCTAGAAGTCTTGGTATTAGAGGCATAGCAACATAGAAGTATATGACTAGAAAGTCAAGGTATAAACAATGGCTATTCTTGGAGGAATTAGCGAGGATACTGGTTTAGAAACTTATCTTATTCATCCTAGCTCTATTAAGACAGAGTAGTATATAAAGTTCTTAGAACAGCTGAGAGAGAAGTACCCTGAATAAGAGATTATACTGTTCGTTGATAATCTTTCTGTTCATAAGACCAAAGAAACAAGGAAGAGTTATGAACAACTTAGAATAACGGCAGTGTCAACGTACCTTACAGTCCATAGTTTAATGGAATTGAGTTCTACTGGGGAATATTAAAAGGTCGTTACAAGAAACTGCTGCTATATCACTTGATGCATGACCTACCTATCGATACAGTAGACTTTATTAAAAGCTCAGCGAAGAGAGTAGATAATTTGTTGCTTAAAAGTGTGCTAAAGAAGGGAGAATGAATGTATATAAATAAGTTTTTTAGTTAAGTTAATGAATATATAAGTCACATTTAAAATTCTTTAGAGGGAGCTGGCTTCTCTTTCTTTTCTTCTACTTCTTGCTTCCCTCCACCTAAGTTTTTTCTCTTACTACCAGATCCAGCATCTATGTTCATTGACTCTGGTGGCTGAATATTTGAATAAAGTCTCTTGCTGACTTCATACTTTGTCTGCGACTTTCGCTCTCTGTGAAGCTTGCTCTATTCCTTCATCAAGAAGATGC
>ARYC01005889.1:0-10650 GCA_000711775.1 Oxytricha trifallax | reverse complement strand
CTTTATTATAACTGTTAAAAATAAAAAAAAGAGAGATTTAGCTAAAATATTTATAATTATTGCTGATTTACTTAATAGCTCAGTGGAAAAGCGCTCGAAATATTGCGAAATGCTATAAGAAATTCTTTACTATAATAAAAGAAAAACTAATAATAGCAGATGTTTTTTGGAATTCTAGTCGAAGAAACTAGAACTATGAAATTGACATATCAGAGCTTAATTTAGAAAAAAAAATAATAATCAAAATCAGGATAAGAATGTTGAGTAAGGGAGTGTGCGCATGAAAAGCCAAAAACTTAAAATTATTTTGATTGAAAATGATAATAATGATTATAAATAAATAATGCAAATATAACTTATATATCACTGATTGATTTGTATCCCTTTAATTTCTCTCAAAATTTTATCAATGGGGTTTTATTTAAAAATATTACTTTATTAAATTAAAAAGATACTAAATAGGGAGTGCCTTCAGGTGACCGTGGATCCCATATGTGTTGCTTTCTATTTAGGATTCTTTTTGTTTTGGTAATCCGACCATATAAGCCTAATACTATCTCATGCAGGAGATGAAAGCGCCCAGAGACCTACCTGCAAATAACAACGAGCTAGCGGGGTTCAATCGCCCATGGGGAGAGCTCTAGAGAGCCGATTTCCCTGCCATTACGCGTTAGTTGGCAGGGTGGATACAGTCTAACAAGGCTGGCTAGAAGGGAGGCAGGCGGGGGGAAGAAGTGGGACTGCATTCCACACAGTTATGAATGGCGGACTTCAGGAGCACAGAGGAGCCGAGCAATTGCTAGTCTTTTCCAGCTTTTCCCTAAAAAGTAGGGTTTTTTGGTTTTTGGGGGCTGAAGGTTATGTGCCACGTCATTCACACCAACTACGTCATGACCCAAGGATGCAAATATTGTGTCATGTTATGACCCAAAATATCTCGTTATTAATTTAGCTCTAACTATTCTATACTATTCTATTCTATTCTATTTTTCTAAAAATATTACTGCTATTAAAAGGCAATCTTTTTGAAATTTATAAAAAGCTTTATTATAAAATGCTTTTCAATGTTAATTTACTCATTTCTGTCATTATTTATAATAGGGAATATTATTATTTATTTTGAATAGAGAGCCCTACGATGCAGTAGGCAGAAGAAAGGGTCAAGATTTGCACTATATCCTTGGTGGTAGTAAAATCTCACCGGAGGTGGCACATCTAAGATTAAACTAAAGTCCAATGTTGGTGCAGTCAAGCAAAGCACCAGTCAACCATAGAAATTAACTGCTTAAATAAAAACTTTTAGGTTTTGGTGCTGCAGCAAAGCCAACTGAATCTATGGGAAATGGAGACATGCAAGTTAAGGCTCTACAAAGTGTACTACAAGAAATGAAAATGAATATGGATATACTAGAAAAAGAGATAGACTTTATTTTTCAAAACTCAGAGACATTAAAGTATTGCTTCAAGCAAACCCGGCTCATTCAAATTCCGTGACTGAAAGCATTCTTAAGATTCTATATGCATGAGAAGAGGAAAAAGCCACAATTAATGATGATAGGTCTTTAAGAATTGAAGGAGCAGGAGGTGATGTCCAGATGAATGAATGATCATTAATTATTTCAATCATATTGTGTTATTGATTCAATTTAATAATCAGAAATCAGAATTTACCATCACAATATGTTAAGTGAAAATTAACATTACATTTCGTTAAATATACAAGTATTTCTTCATCTATTGAAGAAACTAAAGATTTTCTTGATATTTAGCCGAAATAGTTTATCAACATCAATATTTCTCTTGATTTCATTTTTGGCAAATGCCTATTGCAAAATATTGAAATTTTCAACAAATTCATAATAATGTTTTGCACCCAACTTAATTTTTGACATGCTAACTGTTACTGTAAAGATAGCATCAATTATTTGACAACGAAGTGCTTCTGTCCGCATTCCTCTAATAAAGTAAAGCCAAGATCGAAAGTATCGTTTGCCCAACTTAATAGCTCACCTCCTCCCAAGTAGAAAGCTCCTTCCATAATTCCAATAGTATCTCCAGACATCTTAGATTAACTTATTGTCAATATTTACTCAAAATTTAATTTTAAACTTTAAAAACATTATATCATTTAGCTCAAATAATTTAATGAGTGCTAGCATCTAAGTTTATTAATTAAGATAAAATAAACTTTATTTAAATTATCTCCCTGAATTTATTAAAATAATTAGGATTTCTCAATCAATTACGAGTATGAATATCCAGTAAAGTGGTTTAGACTCCAATAAAAAGTAGATTTTGTAATGTCCAAGACATCCCTAGTAAACTTTAGACTTTTTCAATGAGTAATATAAGAACCTATGGGTTTTGTTAACTATTGGTCATACATTGTCCCAATTGTTCACACATTCTTATAGTTATATTTTCAGTCGAGATTTCATATCAAACCACTTGTAACAACCTAAAAAGTGTGAGAAACTTTATTTTCATAAAATGAATTTATCCTGTCCATAAATTTTGAAATCCCTTAACTCATATATTTAACATAAATTTCTTTAATTTCAATGAATTTTATCTGATTTTAGCAACTTTAAGAGCACACAAGTTATTCTTTGAAATTTAATACTCCTACCTTGAAAATTTTATTTAAAGGAATAGAAATTAATCTTTTACCACATTTCAATCGTTAATAGTGAACAAGGTAGCAAAAAGCTTTAGATAGTAAGAAAATGCAATGATTGAAATGTGGTAAAAGATTAATTTATATTCCTTAAAATAATTATTTCAAGGTAGGAGTATTAAATTTCAAAGAATGACTTGTGTGTTCTTAAAGTTGCTAAAATAAGATAAAATTCATTGAAATTAAAGAAATTTATTTTAAAAATATGAGTTAAGGGATTTCAAAATTTATGGAACAGGTTATTTTCAAATTATGAAGATAAAGTTTCTCACATTTTTTAGGTTGATACAAGTGGTTTGATATGAAATCTCGACTGAAAATATAACTATAAGAAATGTGTGAACAATTGGGACAATGTGTGACCAATGGTTAACAACACCCAAAACTTTTTATTGAAATTTTTGCCTCTATTTAGATTAAATTAATATTAGAGATGTAGTGTTGGCAAAGGAATTATTTTATAATGGTTATAAAAATGGAATCATTTAAAAGAAAAATTTTCTAAAATCTCAACGAATTTGAGAGTAAAAAAAGCCAAATTGTCGATTTCTATTCCAAAGTCGAAAAATTTATAACATCTAATGATTCGCGCTTTAAAAGAGGGTAGAAGTTACAAATGGGTTTAGTTCTTCTAATTAAAAAGTAAATTTAGCCAATAATCAAGTTTAACAAGCATCTTTATTAACAAAAGCAAATTAAATTCAAGTTTAAAATCTAAAATATGCTGAGTACCTAGAGTTATTAAATCAAAGCACAACTTAATTTTAGGAGTCAACTACTGAAATTATAATAATGTCCACAATTTAATATGATATAAATAATGATGATGAATTAAAATTACTGAAAGAAGAGGGAAATCAAAAACTTGTAAATGGGTATCTTCTTATGAAAATGCAATTTTTAAGTAAAGCAATGAAATATTATATTAATGTTAGTAGTGAGTTCAAAACAATGAAAGATTTTAGTGACAAACAAGTTTTACATTTAGAGTCTAAAATCGATCAAATTATGCATTTCCAGGAGAATTCAGTAAAAACTTTCATTGCTGCCATTTTATCAAAAATAGAATGTTAAGAAACTAAATCTTGGTAAATTGTGCTATTTTAAATAAGTGGGGAATTTTAATAGAGGCATATTGAAGATGAGCATAGAAGAAATAAAATTAATGAAATTTTAGTGCAATTGAATAATTACTAAATTGGAGAGGACTTAATAAGAAAAACTTGTGAAAAACTCAGATATCACTCAATGAAATAAGTTCAATCTATAAATATCAATCTACTTTTGAGGTAATTGTTAAAGCATGGAGAAAAAAAAATAATCCAGTTGTGTTAGATTAAAATTATGATAGAAAAAGTATTCTATCAATTTAATCACAAGTAATTACAAATATAATTTATATGAGGAATTTGATAGTATGCCATTGTGGGATTTAAGTTAGAACTTTATTTGCTTTTGATATAAAACGATTCGTATCAAAAAGTATTTTAAGCAAAGACAGTTGGAAGATCTTTTGGTGTTGTTTGTAATTTTAATGATTATGAAGATTCTCATATTCATTCTCGGAATGAATATGAATGGATTTCAGTGTATGAAGTATCAAATATTGAAGGCCCAAATCTAATACAAAATATTCTCTTAGATAAATAGTAATTATTAAAAGGAATTATCCTTTATTTTTTTTAATTATTCATTTGTGTGTTAATATAATTTATTCTAAAGGATTTTAAAAACATAAAACATTCTTATAAAATTGAGACTTTGTACTGAATTCTTTTATTTGACAAGTATATCTTTATCAATTATTCATTTTTAATTTATAATATTAAAAAAATCTTCAACAATAAGAGATATTTCAAACTTAGAATAAAATCTTTATACATTTATAGGTGTTCTAAATAAAAGAACTTGTTTTTATATTTAATTCTTAATAATTAAGTTTTTTAATATCAATATTGTTAAATCCATAAGGCAATTTAAAAATAAGATTTTATAAATATACTGTCATATACTGACCCCAAACCAAATCTCGCATATACTCACTTAAAATACTAATATTTAAAATTAATCCCCTAGGTAAACCCTAAAAAAACTTTAAAAAAGTATGCGTAAATTGTCTCCCTTTTTAATCAAAACTCTATTAAACAACTTCAGGGTTTTTGGGGTATTGAATCCAATGAGCAAAATTCCATGGTACTATTAGGATGAATTCCGTTTTATTTTGGGTAAGGAAAAGGAATTCATTACGAATTTGGATTTATAAAATAGCAATATTTACAAATAAGTTAATGTGCGAGGGCAAAAGGAACAGATTTTAATTAATATAGACTCTAGTTTTGTAGAGATCTCTTAGAGTGGCAAGTTAATTTTCTTTTATTAATGATGACTCAGGAGTAAATTTTGTAAAATATGGAATTGATTTAAATCTTATAGAAGAATTGAAAAAAGATTCATGCTTAATATTATTACCTATTATTATTCTAACAAAATTTTTATTCATAAATTATAAATCAAACCTTAAGAAGTGAGCCTGTAAATGCAATGTTTTTTTCATTATTTTTTTAAGTAATTGGTTAATTTTTGGCTTTTATAGGATCATATAGAATAGACTCTACTGCTCTATAAGAATTGAATCCTCCTTAAAATTGAATTAAATGGAAAGAGATAGGATTGATGATAGGAAGAAATATTGTAGCATTAAACTAAAGTTTAATCTAGTTAACTAAAAATATTCTTATTTTTATGAACTTTATTAAAATATTATATCAAAGTTTTAAATTGGCAACTGATGAAATAAATTTTATTATGAAAAAGCATTATCTTAATCGTCACAGTCTTCTAAACATTAATAAAACTAGTTGAACACCAGGCTTTAGAGTAATGTTGGCTTTAATTAGAGTAAACCATCCTAACCAGTGAAGAAAAATTCATTTACTGATAGAGATCTCGAACAATACCAAGTGAGCAATTCTGCATTCTTAAACCTGTGAGATAGAGAAAAATAATACAATCAGTATAAGAGTAGCTATAGGTATTAGCAGAATAATGACTTTTCGAGTTTAAATCATTCGTCCATAAGTGGCAATTAGTGGTCTTCAAACAATATCTCAACCTTCTGTTTCAAATACTTGAGATTAAACACATTAAGAACCTTTGGAGAGATAAACTCTCAATTATAACAATAGCTTTAAAAATAAGAAATAAGAAGACCGTAGAAGCTAAAATAGGTCTTATAGAGACACTTCTGAAGTAGGGACAACTCTCTAATAAATTGGTTTGTACATCTATTTGAATACCTTAAATAAACATAGAGGTAGACAGAAAACATGAGCGAGGTGTGAGTGAGACCAAAAGCTAACAGTGCAAAAATCTATTAGCAGGTGATTTAAACTCAGCAAATTTGCATTAAAGGACAAGGTAAGCTGATAATTGTCCTTCTTGATCAAATTATTCAAACAATTGAAATAAACCAGAATGTTTCCTGTCCCATAAGACTTGGGGATATTTTTCTACTTTTTTTACTTACTTTCATCAAGGAGAGACAGTAAATTCATCAAAATCTTGGGATACCCCCTCCAAATCTGGAACTTTTTGAAATTCCAGATTTGGCTTTTGAATTCCAGTTTTAAACTGGAATTCCAGATTTGCTCTAGAATCCCATTATTTCCCCAAAACCCGCAAAACCCCATGATGAAGATATAATGAGAGAGTGGGAAGAAGTATAGAATAAATATTTAAATTTAATAATTCAAAATTATGAGTAAGACGGCTGCCGATTCAAATGCACAAGACGCCGACAAGAAATTTGTCGTAAGACTCATTAACAACATATATCTAAATGGAACTTAATGTTTATCTTTCTCTGATATAGGTCCTGTTTTAAATTAATTTATAGATATGCTTATTAAGCTCTATAATGATAAAATTATTAAATTACTATATGTTTGATACAAGTAAAAAGGAGATGTTAAACCCAAATTAAGGTTATAAAAAGATGGTGCAGAAATTGAAAACTCGCTATAAAGTAAGTTTAAGCATTAAGCATATTAAGATCAAAATATGGCGATAATTCTATGAATATCTGGGTCTTGTCTTTTCCTTTCAATTCATATCTTATGTTAAAACCTCAAGGAGATTAAGTACTTAAAATTGGTTATAGTGCGATATCAATAAGACAGATATCACTTTTGCAACGCTTGAAGGAATGTGATTTGCTACTTTTAGGAGGCCCTAGAATGCCTTTTAACATGCAAGAACTCCAAGATATCAGAACTTACATCGATTAAGGAGGGAAAGTCATGCTGGTCATGCATGAAGGAGGTGAGAACAAACAAGGGACAAATATCAATTTTATGCTTGAGCAGCTTGGAATCAGTGTAAATCCTGATAGCGTCATTAGAAAAACTTACTTTAAGTACCTTCACCCTAAGGAGGCTTATGTTGGTAACGGTATTCTCAACAATGAGCTCGTAAGGTATGTTACAAATTTTAAAAACTTTTCATATCTCCATCCTTTATTAGAATCTTAATCTTATTATAGAGTGGCTCAAGGAAAACCAAAGGAAGAATCTAATGGAAAGTAAAAGTTCTCAAAAAGATATAAGGATACTAAAGATGACTTAACAACAAAAGATGAAAATGGAGGCTTGAAGTTCGTTTATCCATATGGTGCTACTCTTAATGTTAGAAAGCCAAGTTTCCCAATCTTATCTAGTGGGCCTATTTCATTCCCAGCCAACAGACCTGTTGCTGCTTTTTACATGGGACCAAAGAAGGGAAAATTGTTCGTGATCGGGTCTATGATGTTTTTTGAAGATGAATTTTTTGAAAAGGAGGATAATTAAAAAATTCAAGAGGCCATATTCAGATGGTTGCTAGTTGATGGCGACGCTGAGTTTGAGAGGAACGTCAAAGATGAGCCTGAAATTTCAGAATATGCCCATGTTCCTGATATCACTGCACTATCAGATAGACTTAGATCTTGCTTGCAAGAGGCTGACGAACTTCCTAGAAATTTCATGACTCTCTATAATAACAAGTTGTACAAATTTGATACTGATCTTATTCCTGAAGCTCTCAAGTTATTTGAAAATCTTGGGATCAAGCACGAACCCTTAACACTCATCCCACCTTAATTTGAGACCCCTATGCCTGCTTTACAAGCTGCCGTTTTTCCACCCACTCTTAAAGAACTTCCACCTCCAAGTTTGGACCTCTTTGATCTTGATGAGCAATTTGCTTCTGAAAAGTAAGTTTCAAAATTGAATCTTTGTCACCTTTGTATAATCGCTTTAATTATTATCGATCCTTAACTATATTATTTAGGATTCGTTTGGCTCAACTCACAAACAAATGCTCAGATGACGATATAGAGTACTACATCAGAGAGTGCGGAGACATCCTCGGAGTAGCCCAACAAATTTCCAATCCTGATGACCCCAAAGCAATCCTCCACTATATATTTCAGGAAGTAGCAAAATACAAGAACTCAGCTTCATCTTGAATCAGTACCCCTCTTAACTATGGAAAAGGCGGTGCAGATCAGGATGAGGAAGCGGCCTCCAATCGCGCTATGTAGGACCAAGATGAAAAATCTTACACTGACGATTGAACTGCGGTTTCATCTCTGTCTTAAGCAGTATCAAGCAGCTTTCGCATTCACAATGCCTTATTTAATTATTTTAAGTATGATTATTTTAATTCAGATTTGTATTGTTATAATTTTATAATGATTACTAACATATATATTTAATTTCTTCATTTTATTAAGGTTTTAATTACATCAACACCTCCAAACTATAAATGATTTAACAGTCATGCCTATATATAAAAAACCTTAATTGGTTAATAAATTTACTATAACTATCTTTTTAAATATCACATATAATCAAAAATTTCTCACTTTAATACAAACTATAATATTGCTTAACAACTCTAATTTATAAATTAATTAGTTAAATTATTAATCTATTAAAATATGCTACTGAAAAAACCAAACTAATAACAGTAAAAATAAGCTGCGGAGCAGGTCAAGGGCATTTACATGCCAAAAGAGAAAAGAATTGAAGCCAGGAACGAAATTGCGAGAGCTCATTTTTAATTTGGATCCAAAGAAGAAAGTAAGAATAAAGTTGGTTATATTAATGTATTTTCATAGAATTCCCAGCTAAGTCATTTTCGCATGATCATTTCGCAGATGTAGAGATAAAAAACTCTTAAATTCAACAAAATGAAAATTAGAAAATTGCCAGCCTTATAAAACAGACTCATTTCAATATAGGATAGGGGAAACATTTTTACAAGGATACTATTGCAGCATCCTCCTATAATTAAATACCCTCGGCTAGCTTAGGAACCTAGAAACTTAATTAAGAAGTTAAGAACGATTTGCGCAAAGCTCACTTTTTATTTGGGAATGATAGAGTGTAATATGAAACTACCAATAAGAGGACTTATCTAGGAAATAATTAAGATGAGAAGCCGAGTAAAGGAAGCTTTGTAGGGGAGAAAGAAAAGTAGATTCAAAATGAGAGGATGTAAAAGATGAGGACTTAGAATTTCACTTATGGTTAAGATGTTCCATAATATCAATCAATGGCCAAGAAGGACTTTTAAGCTCATAACACAAAAGATGCTGTCAAAAACTTATAAGTTTCTAAAGAAAATGGCAAAGAACTGAGAAAATCACATTTTATGCTTGGGTCTGATGAAGCACCTTACACTGTAAAAAATCAAGGAAATTAGGTTACCAATTTTAATTAAATAAAGTCATAAGTCGTGGGAACCTCAGCAGCTTTACGAAAAAATAATTTTCAATTAGAATAAGCCTGTTAAGGTGGTGCAGATTTCTTTACTTATGAAACTGTTACTGGAACTCAAATGGCCGCAATAAGGGGAGGCATTCATGATATCAAGGCCAAAAAAGCTCAAGCAGATCAGATGACTGCCTTAAAATAAGATTTGAGGTAGGCTCATTTTCACATGGGCACGAACTAACCAAATTATATCTCATCTTAAAAAGAGACCATGACACAACATTAACTATCGAATTCTGGGTTTAAGGAAGCTTAAGAGCTTGGTAAAAAAATGCAGCACGCCAACTTTGAGATAGGAGTAGGAAAAAATTAAAATCTCAAAAATGCTCAGACTTCCTACCAATAAACTATAAGTGGGACAGTATCATAGAAAAATGGGAACAAGGTTGAAAGTGTTCAACTTGGATTAAGAAATTCAAACTTTAGAATTGGAACTGGGACTACAGTGAGTTACATATCTGAAGCCAAAGATAAATTTATAAATCTAGAAGCATAAAAAGGGAAGCCTGGCTTAAGTGGAGAAATGTCTAAGAATTTGAAAGGACATCATTTTACCCTAGCAGAACATACTAAACCAGGGGAGTAGCCTAAGAATTATTTTGGAACAGTTCATAAGTAGCAATATAATTACAAAGGTGATGCTAGTTTAATAAGAGGACATATGGCAAATGAAGTCAAAGCTGATTTGAGAGCCTCACATTTTCAGGTAGGATTTGATTAAAACGGTCCATTCAGAAACTCCTCATTTAACTCTAGACCTGTATCAGCTGTTATCAGTCGATAGTAAAATACGAACCAAATGCAATAGAATCCTTATTCTGGTAGCCTAACTTCAAATCCTTCACAAAACTTAATTAGACCTTAATCATCTATACCAACTTCTCACAATTAAAATTCTGCAAACAAGAATTCAGGACTGGCTGCAGCTGAAATTAATAAAGCCTCAAACGTTTTCTAGGCATCAGCCAAAGACAAAAACTTTTCAGATTACAAAACCTCAAACTAGTAATTTTACAAATGGATCTAGCCTGCAATTAAATGATTAGATGACAAACTAATATTTTTTCGACTTCAGTTTTAAATTCTTTGCAAATATCATACAGTTATTTTAATTCTATATAAATTTCAATTGTTAATCTCATCTCTAATTTATTTCAT
>ARYC01005888.1:0-27655 GCA_000711775.1 Oxytricha trifallax | reverse complement strand
TTTCTTATCTTATTGCTCTATTGAAATCAATGACTACAATTTCTAAAGGACAGAGATTTAACATAACATTTTCAGGATTCAAATCTCTTTGTACATACCTAAGTTCATGGAGCTCTTAAACGCCCTTAATCATTTCTGACAGTATCTCATTTAAATCATCTGGGTATCTATTATGATAGAAATACTCTCTTAAAGTCATTTCAAACTTTTTCAGTCTTAATGCAACAAAGCCATGCCCAAGAATAACTCCATCAAGTCTAAGCAAGTTCTTAAACTATTTTTTCTAAGCCTCCCTCAGTATTATGTATTCATTTGCAAATTCATTTTGATACTGCTCATTTTTAATGAGATACTTGAAAGGATATACTTTGTAAGCATACTCATCAACCACTATCAGCTTAGCCTTGTTTGGCAAGTCAAAATGCAAGTAATTTTCAATACAGCTTTCAATATCAATTGCCATTCAATGCAGGTATATACATAGCTCTCTCTTAAAGACATGCTATAAGAGTACCATTTGCTGGCTGATTCATTGATTCAAAACGCGTCTGCCTCTTGAGCCTTTCCTCCTGTTCTCTTTATGACTCAAGAGAGTTATTTTTTCTTTTAGCAGGTATAAGCTTTTAAGTTTCTTTATCTTTTATTAGGAATTCACTTAAGTGGTGCTTTTGCATATGCCTCTTTACTTTGGCTGAGTGAGTATAAGACTTCATGCATGTTGTGCATTGGTACCTTCCATCCACTATGTCATGTTTAAAATAGATCTTGGCTTTGCCAGAATGAACTTCTTTAATGTGCCTCTTCAAGCTCGACTCAGTTGAGAAGAAATTTTAGCAGTCTTCACATTAAAATGTTTTAATTTTTTCAACTGGTTGCTGTTCCTTATCTTCCTCAACCAATTCAACTTATATTTAAACTCCTATCTCTGTACTCTACTTCTTGTTTTAAACTTATATTTTAAAGACCTCAGCTTCAAACTCTAGAGCTCTTAGCTCAACCTCCTTTTCAATAATAAATTACTTCTGGTTTCTTGGAGGAGCCAAAGTTGAGTAATGATTGACCTGTTCCAAGAGAAACTGCCTTACGATTTAAGTTGGACGCCATGTTTTAATTCAAATTTAAATTTCTATTATAAAGCTCTAATAACTATTCTGGCTATAGTCACTCTGGATAGGAGTTGATACGACAACAATTATGGTTGAATATAAGGTGTTAGAGATCATATTTATGCTTAGTTTATAAATATAATTTTTCTAATTTCATACTTAATAATTTCGATTTAGGTACCAACCAAGTATAAAATTGAGTTGGTACTGGTACCAATTAGGTTTTGAACCATTTTGGAACTTTTCCATTTAAAACCTCATTAGTTTAAAACTTGGTACTAATTAAGTTTTGGTACTATTAAATTGTACCAATTAAAATTAAACGAATTTAGTACCGGTACTAATTAAATTTAAACAAATTTAGTACTAATTTAATGGAACTAAATTGATAATAATGAAGCTCCATCTCTGAAATTTGTTACAGCTTCTGCCAGCTTTCTCCACGTATCCTTACCAGGTTGACCTCCTATAAGATGCCCATATTTAATACGAAGATTTTTAATAGTAGGATCCAGAACTCTATATATTATAATTTGAAATTCAATAAGAAGAGAAGGAACAAGGATGGAATCTATAAGAATACTGCAATGAAGAGGGTTGAAGCTCAAGAAATGATCTCAAGATTTAGAAGCAAAGAAGATCTCTGTCGATACCTCACTCAGCATGGTAAGCATGTGACATATACTTAATCATATACTATAGTTGGTTTATTCCTTCCAACGATGGAAGGTACCAAAATTTCATTCTTAAAAGCTATACTCTGCGATGAGAAGAAAGCCTTTAAAAACAATGAAATAAAGTTGGTAGATATACCAAACTACCCAGAGATTTCAGTCACTAATCTCTACGAGGATGAGATGAATGATGAAGAGTTGGTTGTTTATCTTCCTACCAAGAAACAACTCTCCAACAAGCTTCCAGAAAGGAGCTTCTTCTTTGGTGTTCTTGGCACTTTAAGAGAGAGTTATCTCTAAGAGATCATTGAAGAAGCTCACAAAAAACGCTACTCTATTTCTCCTGAAGATTAAAAGAAGCAAGGCATACTAATAAGTGAGGCCTGGCTCGCTGAGCTTAAGAACCATCCTTACCTCTCTAGTAAGCATTGATTTATTACTTTATAGGGAAATCTGGGACTGGCATATTCCTAATGAAAGAGAATGCAAAGGTTCACAGAGAGAGAAAGTCATAGAAAATATATGAAGTTAGCAAGAGACTTTATAAAGATGTTTAAAAGCCAGATGAAATGAATATAGATGCAGGTGCTGGCACTAAGAGAAGAAACATGTGCCTAGGCAAGCCATAAGAAGAGGAGAAGAAAGAGAAGACAAATCCCTTTCTGGGTTAATTTAATATGTGAATATTTCATTCGTTTAAATCTAAAACTTATTTATAAACATTCATTCTTCCCTCTCTCGCACAAATTGTTGTCTTATCTATGCTCACTCTCTTACAACTGCTTTGAATTAAGTCAACTGTATCGATGGGCAAGTCATGCATAAGATGATACAGCAGCAGCTTCTTGTAGTGAGTCTTGATTTAGCTCAGTAGAATTCAATTCCATTAAATTAGGGGCTATAAGGAACGTTGTAGACAGGAGTTATGTTTAACTCTTCATAAGCTTTCTTAGACTCCTTAGTCTTATGAACTGAAAGGTTATCAACAAACAGGATGATTTCTTGGTTACTATACTTCTCTCTGAGTTTATGTAGGAACTCTATATACTACTCTCGCTTAATAGAGCGAGGGTGAAAAACATAACTCTCTAAGCCTGAATCTTCACTTATACCAGCAATATTGCATGGGTGACTACCTTCACTTTTTAGTCATAAACTTCTATATTATCATACTTCTTATACCAAGACTTATTAATAAAAGTGTTGAAGATGAATACAGCTTCATCAGCGTGTATGAACTTGATGTTATTAGTAATAGCCCTCTTCATTTAATCATATATATAGTTTAAATTATTACTATAAAATGGCACTGTAAAATCAATCACTCTCTTCACTCTGTTGACAGTCTTTGAAAGTAATACTATTTCTTCTATAAATATTGGCTATAGTCTAAGCAGAGATACGCATGTCAGGAAACTTACGATGAAACATCACAGCTCGCAAGTCTAATGGAAAGTGTGCCCAATACTTCAAAGTCTTCGAGTCGCAGAGGTAGTCAATATGGTGCTGTGAGAACTTTTATTTTCTTGCAGGATGCTTTCAAGTGCCTGAATTAAAATGCTAAACAGCTAATATGAAGTGATACCTAACAGTAGAGGCACTCTTGTGTAAGAGCTTTGCTATAGCTGCATAATTCAGTACTGGTTTGACTTAATCTATATTAATACTCGTACTATACTTAAACTTAAGCAGTAAATCTAAATATTACTCATCATAAATAGACCCTCAATTTCGCTAATTTCTATTTCTCATATTGCAAATTGGCCTAATTTCTCTACTAACCCCAATAATACCCCAACTATATCATACAAATCAAAGCACTTATAAACCTCACTAAGGGGTTTTGGGGTTTTGACTACTACAGATACATCGCTGAGACTGCGCAAAATACAAACTAATCAGGAAAAGTGAAAAAAATAAATAATTAATATTCTCCATGTCTGATTAGTAATTTAAAGTTGATCATTAAAATAGTTAATCTTAATTCATAATATCGACAGTTGAAAAAACATTAGTATACTAAAATATGATCATAATCTTAATTCATTGCATTTTTGATTTCTTTATAACGATCTCCTCATTTCGATTATACTAGATTAATATTATGAAAAGATAAATTGTAATAATACTATGCTTTTGTATTAAAATATTAGTGTCATATGATCGAGATGTGATGAAGGAGTTCGATTCATATGATTAGAGGCAAACTTTTATAAAAGAATTATAACTCTTAAGAGGGATCAAATATATCAAAAAGGTCAAACATTGATCATGCACCGACTTAGGGATTTGTGAATAAAATTTAGAACCGACTTAGACCCCCCAAAAAATATAATGAATATTCATATTGAGTCCTCAAGGGACCCATAATTATTTTTCAAAAAAAATATTTAAAAGTAAAACCTTTTTAGTTATTTTAGGCATTATTGTGAAATATTAAGACTACTACATTAACTTTATCTTTCTATTCATTTTTTTCTAATCCGTCTGATCTTTGAAGTAAAATGATTGAATTTCATAACTCTGCTTACCAACTAATTTGTAAGATTAAAGGCCCTCCTCAGAAAAAGTTATATTCTAATAGCATTGAGTCAAAATATATTAAAATAAGAAATATGATAAAAATTAGAAATCAAAATATATATGAGCAATAAGATTAAATAATTTTTGTAATTTTAAACTAAAATTTCTTTAAATGTTTCAGATTTAAATTTAGACTGGTATCAAGTAGCAAAAGTTAATTATTTTTGCTACTTGGTTCCAATTATAATATATATATTTTAAATCTTAAATTATGAAAATTATCATACAATTTATTTGTAAATATAAAATGATTTTTCTGCAATATTAAATTTCATTAATTTATATTAAAGTTTATGAATATTAAATTACAAATAATTTAAAAAATTTATATTATACTTGTAATAATTAAATAATTAACTCATTTAGAGAGAAACATAAATAACTTAATTTAATTGTAATATAATATTTTTTTCACTTTAAATTTAGTATTAAAAAAATGTATTATGATACTTTTAATAGTAATATTGATAATTTGATTGGTACGAAGCAGCAAAAATCTTATATATTTACAACTTCATACCATAATAGTATAAGAATAAATAATAAATGCATTTAAATTATCAAATAAAAATATTCAAATACTTCAGAGAATTCTTTTAATTTAAAAATTTTACATAACTTCGATTTTTTATTTATTTTGACTGAATCTACTATCGAAGCCTATAAAATAGATCGTACCTGTTTCAATGAGGAGATTGCATTTTATTACAATTATAAATTAATATACTAAAGTTCATTGTATTGAGTGTACAGAAATGACATCTATCTCTAACTAATTATAGCTATTTTTATAATTTTGGGATTATTTAAATTATTATTTCTGCTTAACCTCGATTTTTCTTATGTTTTTATCATTGATGTTGTAAATTTTGAGTATAGTTTCGTAGTCAAGATGTATGTTTGCTTTCTTATACCACTACTATAATTTTAAACTCTGATTCACATTTAAAGGTCTCTTGCTCTTAATCGTTACCTGTTTCAATTTTTTTTGGCTTGAGTTTGTATTAATGATTTGGTCGAAATTTTTTAATGGATTAGGTTGGTTTCACATATCCCCCATGGTGCAAAATTTTTTGAAATTAAGGTGCTTGTATTAATATGATTAAGATTTAAGCAAATTATTAAACTTTAGAATAAATTCAAAATAAATTAGGATTGAAAAAGAAAAACTGAATAAGAAAAATTTAAATAAGATAATATTTATTTTTTAAAGGTAAGGATTGGGGTTTGTTATAGATTAAAGTATATTCATTTTAATGATTTTAATTATGCAAATTATGAATAATATATTTTTAGTAGTGCTATTAAAATTAAAAATAAATGCTAAAGATATCTTAAAGTTTAGAGATTTTAATTTAACTATAAATTTAATTGATCTTAAGATCTTTAAAATATCCAAAGAATGTCCTGTAAATGTAGTGTCCGGACATTAAGATTACATTTTGAGGGATTTTGGAATTTAGAAAAATTTAAAGATATTTCGATTTTAGAATATTAACTGGAATTAAGTATATATTAAAATCCAATAATTAAGCAGAATTGCATAATCCACTAGAGATAATATGGATTTTATAAAATTATGCAATATTTTATTTTGAAAAAAGAGGTGAATCAATAAGTTTCCATGTTTCTCTATGTTTTTCTATTAATCTAATGACGGGGTGCAAGATACTTATACTTGCGCCTTCATGGAAGCATTTGCTCCAGATGACCATAGAAGATGATAATTTATTGTTCGACAAAATAATACTTTCATTGTAAAAGTCATAAGATCCACCAAAAAATTTTGACTCATTAACGCTTTTTTGAGATAACACATTTAGGGCGACTTTAAATGTTTTAGGTTAATTAATTTTCAAGTTATTCTTTAAGTAAAAGATTTTGCTTATATGCTGAGAGTTTTGAGATTCTCATTTAGATTCTTATTCCAAATCTCACTGATGCTTAAAGGATCTGATATCAATTTCGGAAGTTTACTCTATGAGATTATCAAGATTCATCCAAAGACTTTGATCATTCCCAAGGATAAAGGAATCAATGATTTTTATAAGAGCTCTTGAGAATTTTTAATCTTCTTTGATTTCCTTTGCCTACACCATCAGTTTCTCTTGCGATTTGATGCTCACATAAAAGTCCTTGCAAATGAAAGTGTAGATGATCATCCAAGCACAAGCATAAAGATCGATTGAGGGATCACCTTCATTAAATTAGCCGTCTAGTGGCATAAATGGAATGCCCTCAGAAAAGCTAAATAAGCTTATGTTCGAAAGTAGTCTTGCTTTTTCAAAGTTTACGATCCTGATTTCAAGAGAATCCATATCTTTAACAAGATTCTTAGGATTCAAAATCCTATGTGTTAATCCAAGACTGTGAAGTTCTTTGAGACCATTTAAGATCCTGTGACATAATTATTTGGCCTTTCTTGAGCGGAATTTAAAGCGCAGAAAATCATAATAACTGTACACGAATACTTAGTATGCTAATTCTAAATGATCTTCTCTTTTTGCTTATTGCTCGTGGGCTTTTACATTATGGAATCAGAGATCCTTGGCTTTCTTGGTAGCAGCATACTCGTTGCTGAGATTTATTTGCAAATGCTGCTCATCAAGGAATAGTAATTCACAGTAGAGCCTGTAGTAGGTTTACTTGAAAGATAGCGTTCCATAAAAATGAGTGTCCATTGATTTGATAGGACTTGGGTTTTAAGCAATAAATCTAAGATTGTGGTAAATTGGAATCATAAATTTTGGTTCTAGGTCGAAAGATTTAAGAAAGTCAAGATTGTAGTTTGATCCTTTATCCTCAATTTCGTTTTGTTATAATTGGGAATGTGTATTATCAATTAATTATTATTCAGATAGCTTTTATCTATTCAGAGGTTACTTGTTTTGAAGAGATTCTCTGGGTTATGTGGATATCTTGCTATCCATAATCGAAGATTGGTCTGACTCATAACTGGAATCTTGAGATTGCTTCCTTGATTAGCTTCGCTGCTAAATTTATTTCTGGAATTTTTAAGACTTTTGTGATCCAGGATGTGAGGGATGATAATCCCGAGAATGCCTATTAAGATTGCTCTTGGACCCAAACGATTTTCCACAGCTATCGCAGTCATGCTTTTTCTCATCTGATGCCTCAGGTACCAAACTATCTTTCCTCGATCCTGAAGTAAGTATTTGATTAACTTGCTTTTCTTATATTGTATTTTGCTCTTTTTAATTTTGTTATGTAAATTTATGATTTGGATCATCTTCAGAAGAGCTGCTTAAAAAAGAGCTTTTCCTTTTTAAGATTTCATTTTGAAGTTGAGCATATTTAGTTCTCTTATTAAAACAAAATAATAAGAAATAATTATATAATAAAATTTTAACCACAATCTTCAATTAATTAAAAGACTTTAAGAATCTCAGAGTTAAATTAAATCTTAAGAATTATTATCGATCATAAATGTTTGAAAATTAAAAATTGTTTTAAGTAATCAAAAAACGTAATATATTTATAAATTCTTCTATTAAAATTAAAATGGACAAAACCAATTGAAGATAAGGATAAAACCTCTCTGGTAATAACACTCATTTCTAATCAAATAACATAAAGTAAGTAAGTATTTAGTTATATTTCAGATTTAAAAAATCTAATTTCTATCTTACTATGCATTATATCTGATAAATTTATACTAATGTCTGATAAATTCGGATTTAGGTCATTCAACTTGCGCTGATTGAATTTCACAATGAAAAATCAATTAAAATAAAGAATATCTATAAACATAATTAATAAATAGTTTCAAACTACTGCCCTAATTTAGGAAATAAATATAAATAAAATATTAGAATGATTAGTTACACTAACTGATATTTATGCTTTTCTGTTTCAGAATAATCTCATATTTATTTCACACTTATTTTACATAAATAAAATTTTATTTACATATTTATATTTAAAGGCAGTTGCTTTAAAATTTCACATTTATTTTTCACTTTTGTTTTCTATTTTATCAATAATAAAATCTTAAACTTTTCAGATTAATAAGGAATTTCAGAAAACTTTAAAGTAAATTTAGAAAGTCAAGATTTTAGAAAATCCTGCTAAACAAAAAATAAATTAAAAAAAGAATTACAAGTCAAGATTAGCTTAAACAAGTCTTTCAAAATTAAAGCTAATAGCTTTGCAATTCTATGAAAGTTAATCCTATTTTTTAATTGAAATCTCTTTTATATGGGAATTAAAACACACTCTAGAATAGATTAAAATTAATTGATCCCAGTTTAATTAATAATTAAAAAATAAAATAATCTAGACTATTTAATATGGAGCAGTAAATGAGCCAATCAAGATTAGTAAAGAGCGAGGAACTTACGAACAGATTCAGATCAAAGGAAGATTTATACAAATATTTGACAGTACATTGTAATTTTATCAGTACTCATAATATTTTTATTAGTAAACTTATATTTACCTCCTTATCAAGCAATTCGAATTGCATTCCTAAGATCTATTTAAAGCGGTTAGAAAAGAGCCCTGATATCTGATTAGGTCTAAATGAATAAGATCCCACACTATTAAGAATTGTCTGTCAAAAAAATATTTACCCATATGTGATAAAAGATTAGCAAGTGAGTATGTACCTCCCTACTTCTGAGATGAACTCAGGATAGCTGCCTGAGAGGATGTTCTTCTTTACGATCTTGGTAACAATAAAGAATGAATACTTGATATCATTGATCGATAATGCTCATCAAGTAAGATACAATGAAGGAGCACAATCTGAGGAAGCGAATGAGATCGAAATTACAAATGACTGGTTCGACTAATTGATTAAGCATCCGTTTATCTCAAGTAACTATTATTTGTATTAATTTTATAGGAAAACCTGGGAATGGAATCTTCCTGATGAAGCAGAAAGCAAGATTGGGGAGAAGAAAATCTTAAAATAAGTCTTTTGAGATCGGATAGAGATTGACAGTGAAAAATCCGACAAAATCCATTCAAAAATGAAAAGTCGAGGGTTTAACAAAACACAAGAGATTGGCTGATGGATTTTTGCAAATCATAATTTTTTAAGAACGGACCCAAACGATGGACTAAAATTGAATAAAGTTAATTTTTTTTAAATCATTAAATCCTAAGAATATTCTCTAACCCTTATTTAACTTAATTTTATATAACAACTTTTCTATCTTAATAAATTGAGATTCTTATACATTCCTTTTAGTTCATCCGTTCATTCTCTGCTAATCTCCTGAGTGAGAATCTCTTTTTTGTAATTCTGCTTAATAGTGAAGAATGTAATCTGAATCCCATTAAATTAGATTGAATATGGAACGTTGTAGATTGGGATTAATCTTAAATAATCTAAGAATGATCTTGTCGCTCTGCTTCTGTGAACCGAAAGATTATCCATGAATACTCCAATTTTTTGGTCAGAAAATTTTTGCCTTATCTCAGTAAAAAATTGAATAAATTCCTAGTTTCGAACAGACCTTTTGTGAATCATGAATTGTACCAGTCCCTAATCTTAAGTGACACCTGCAATTAAAGCATATGACTGCATCTAGGATCTCCGATCCTTGACAAAGGGATGCTTGTATTTTGAAGCCAAAGGTCGTTTTAACAGAGTCTAAGGAGAAAATATTGCCTCATCAACAAATATGATTTTAGATCCCAAAGTTTATTCAATGCACACTTTAGTTTTCATTTCGCAAAAAAGATTTTATAACTTAGCTTAATTCATGGTGTCAGCTCTTTTATCTAATTTTATAGTTTTGTACTTAATCACAAACATTCAATAAATTTTTAGGATTTAAGAATGGCTGATTATAGATTCTGGGAATCGCCTGTGAAAAATGACAGCGCGTTCCTTTAAAGACTTTCCAATTTATAAATTTAAAGTACTGTCTTATATTAGAAAGTCAAGTTGATCTTAGGAAATTAGAATACAGCCTAGCTTATGTTCTTAACTATGCTCTGAAGATTAAAAACCGCTTCCCAATCTGAGGTTCTTTCTTGGAATCTTAAAATTCCCAAAGAAAAACTTTCGGATCTTATAGTATTTGTAGCTAGAGAGCTTATTTTTGAGGTCATGATTAATTTTTCCGAAATATTAAATTAAATCTAGCTTATTGATATTTTTCAGATTAAACTGCTCCTTCTGATCCTAAAACTAAATTTGTTTTCAAGAAAGTAAATATTAATAAAATATTAGTTATTTCTCATCTTGTCTTATATTCTAAAATTTCTTACAAGCTTACCTTAGTTCATCTATATTCTTATTAGGATTAACTTATTGTTTAAAAATGCATAATGTATTATAGAAATAAATTTAAGCTTAATTCTTAATCATTTTAATATAACCACATTAATTTCAAAAATTTTTGCACTATGGGGATTCAAAAAATTTTTGGAAACTAGTTAATGATTAACAAATCATATTGACTACATTTAATAGTGAGATTTTAAACGAAAGATATGGGGCTATGCTTGATTGATTTAAAGTATTCTTGGAATAAAATATGATTAATCTTTATTGGAAAATAGTTAAATTCATAGCTCTTATATAGTTTTGAGCTGTAAAACTGAAGGTAGATTCAAGTAATTAACTATGTTCTTTACTGTTATTGAAAGTAAATAATTATTACAATTATTTTGGATAATTGAAATAATGTATTAAACTAATGGGATAGGTAAATAAGCTAGCTTTATTCCTTTTATTTAAAATATAATATTCTTAATAGTATAAATGCTAGAGAATAAATGTATTTATAAATTCTTAGTCTCATAGATATTGAGAGGTTTGTTAAGGAATACTGTTGCTTGGGTAATTATGGAAGAATTAATGAATCTTATTATTAATAATATAGTTTATTAGATTCTTTCAGATTTGAAAAAATATATGACTATAATTTCTATTTATATCTACCTTTATTTAAATATAATATAATTAATTTGGGAAAATTCAAATAATAAAATTTAAATCAATTTAACAGCAGGCTTAACTTCCTAGTTTGATTTGAGTTAGATCTACTTTTGTTGCAGTTTAAATTTAAAAGTTTAATAATCTATTAAAAAATGGAAAGTTTTTTTGTACCATTAATACATTAGCTCAAGAATTCCTCTAATTGGTGCCCTATAAAATGGGAGCTTTGGAATGTATAAATCTAAAACGGTACAATATATTAGGGCGTACTGATCTAATTCAAATGTACCAATGTACCAAATGGACATTGAAAAGTTTTTGTTTTATTAACGATACATTCAAAACCCCAAAACTCCTTCAGTAGTTTTATTGAGTTTTTGATTGATAAAAGCAGACTATTAGTGCATACATTATTACGGTTTTAATAGGGTTAATGAAGGGGAATGGAGTTCAAATGTTATGTAAATTAGTGTGTGTTTTAGCTGTTGTATTTTTAATATTCACTCAAAAAGAACCTTGGCATCATGAGGCAACTTTCTAAACTTAATTTCTCCTAACCAACTAATTTTCTAGCCGATTGTATGTTCTGCTCTGTAGTTAGGCTTCAGGATAATTTGCTAAGCCATTTTTCTCATTTTACCTTTTATCTTATTTTGCTCTAGATACTGCTGGATTCTTTGCTTTGAATCTTTTTCTCTTCTACAACTGTAGTAGTCATTTGCATATCGCACTCTATTATTATTGCTGCTAGAGCCCAGATATCCCATATAATATCTCCATCCCTCTAGTCTTCTCTCTCTGGAAAATATCCAGGAGTGCCACGGACGTTGGCCAGTCCTGAACCCTCAACTCTCTGCGATCTATAGAGGTCAATTATTACCACTCTGAGTGGTGAAAAGTCAAGCATATTGTTTTTAGGCTTTAAATCTCTGTGCGCGTATCCTAAAGTATTCAGCTCCTCAATACCTTTGTAGACATTTGTTAGAATAAGATCTAGTTACTTTGGACACCTTTAGTCTTGAATATAGTCTCTTAATGTCATTTAGTATAAAGGTAGGCGAAAAGCTACATGATTTAAAGCAAGGAGAATTGCTTCAAGTTTAACTATAAATCTGCTGTGTCTATCCCTTACTTTAGTAAGAGCTTGATACTCATTGACAAACTCCATTTGAAACTTTTAATAGCATTTAAAGTAATTGACTGGATAAATCTTGTAAGCAAACTGCTTATCAGTTATGACTTTTTTCTCAAAAATATCCTCAAGAATAAGATTACTTTCTTTTCAATCAGTTAAGCCAATTATATTCAATATTGGAAGCTTGAGTGCATTCATCTTGAGAGTAATTTTTACTATCTCAGAGGCAGTGAGGTTTCTCACTGCTTTAATGAGTTTATTCTCTTTCTTAACTCTTTACTCCAGAGATTCTTAAGGGTCTCTTGTCTTTCATGTTTCAAAAAATACTTCACCAGTCTCAGGATTTATGACCTCAAACTTCTTACCATGGTGTTTTTCGAGGTGAACTTTTAGATCCCTTGAATGATTGTATTACTTATTTCAGTAAGGGCAGAAATATTTTCCATCTATCTCATCTTGCTTAATATAGAGCTTGGGTTTGTTAGAATGCTGCTCTAAAGTATGACGTTTGAGAGCAGATTTATAAGTAAGTAAAGCTCTTCTTACACTCTTCACAAAAATGATCTATCTTTATTTCTTTTTTCACTTCCTCCTCTTCAACCATTTTTATTGGAACCTCACTTTAAATTTCTTAGCTCTGCATTACTATTTAACAATTTAATTTTTATTCAAAGTCAGAGACCTAGGGTAAGAAAATTTCAGATTCATATTAGGTAGAGGCATCACAATGCTCAATTTTCTTTTGATTCATGAAAAAAAGCTTTTGCTGGGTAATGCCAAGTAATGCCACTTTTCTGAGTAAGTTACCGCTCATTTTATAAATACTATTAATTATTATATAAGCTGAATAAACTCTACCTTTATACTGGAGTAAAAGCACATCCTCAAAGACTTAGAGAGGTTTTATAAGAACAGAGTGTGTGACATTAGTTTCAATTTTCTTAAATTTTGAGATAATTTATATTCTTATTCATCCATTTTATACATTAAAATGCACCTAAATGTGTTTTGTTATGTTAGGTGGTCCTCCTAAATTTATTCTCGCAAAATTAGGAGGGGAAGTTTAAGAATTTAATTTTTTTAATTCACCACCTAATCGGTTTTAAACTTTAATTTAACCTCCTAATTAAGTTTTAAATAAATTAGGAGCATCACCTAATTAAATTAATTATTATTAGGAACAATTTAATGGAGAAAGTTTGATAAAAATGGAAGTCAAACTATGAAACTTGGAAACAGTTCCTCCATCTTTCTCTATATATGTGAATCAGGTTGACCTCCAGTTGGATCTCTCTATTTAGTAGTAAACTTTAGTAAATTTAGAATGGATATCCATAATTTAAAATTTCATAAACATTTACAGAAACTGGAAATAAGATAGTATCCATGAATGATGCAATGAAGAGAATATAATCTCAAGATTTAATAGGTAAATTCAGAAGTAAAGAGGACCTCTACAGATACTTGGTATTGAAAGGTAAGTTCTTAACAAAGATTAATATATTCATGATAGTTGGATTGATCTTGCCAACATAGGAGGAGACTGAAATCTCATTCTTAAAAGCCTTACTAAGTGAACAGAAAAAAGCATTTTAGTCTAATGAAATAAGGATGATAGAGGTATCTAACTACCCTGAAATCTCAGTGAAAAACCTGTATTATGATGCTATGAGTGATCCAGATGTTGCTCTCTGCCTACTATCAAAGTTGCAACTCTCTAATAAGTTGCCAGAGAGAAAGATAATATACATGTTAGCGTCTGCTTGACACCATACACTTCCATATCTCTGTAGAAACCATTGTAGAAACTCCCAGTTCGAGGTAGGTGTCGTTTAATTTTTGCCTTATTTTGTAAAGTTTTTGTATGGATGATTATGGTCGAGTCTGGTTTGTGGTCTGTAAGTGTTGTCGCGTCTGATCGGAAGATTGTGGTCAGAAAATTTTTGAGGTTTGTGATTACAGGTTGTAGGAAATAAGTTCGGGAAAGTATTGTAGAGAAAATTATGATTATAGAAACTTATAGATTAATGGTAAATAAATTCGCTATATTATAGGCTTGAAAAAGTTGGTCCTAAATAAAATGGGGGCAAAGAATCAGGGGCAGGATAGTTATGGTGAGGGAACTATGGCGGGAAAGAATTAGAAAGATAAAAAATATATATTTAATTAAATCATTTTATTAAGGCTTTTATCTTTTACTCAACCTTTTAAATATCTTCCGCTTTAGATATTTTGTATTTATTGATGCGGGTAGAATAATGCTTAGATCATCAATTTTATATTCAAAGGTTTAAAGCAGTTCTTTATTAGATTTAAGTTAGAAGTAATGGAAGTCAGAATTAGAGTTATAAATATCATCGTTTTCAAATCAATGGGAGGCTAATCTTTTTATAGTTGTTGGAATACCATTCTTAAATATCTTTCTTTTTAGGATATTATTCTTGTTGAATGCTATAGAACAAATTCTAGTTACATATTACATATTGGTTATAGTTTTAGTCTTTGGGGGTTTGAGATACAGTGGCGATTTAATGCATGGTAGTTTTATTGCCAGAATTAAAAGCATAAAAATATTAATTATAATATGGCTACTATTATCTTTATTATTATATTATTTATTAATTAAGCTAGAATTACATTTATGAAAGTTAGTGGTAGAACAGTATTGCCTTAAATTATTCCTTTTCAGTATTTAGAAGTTCCGTTCTTATTGTATTAGCAAACCTTTTTTGCCACATTTAAAACATTAACTCTACCAATAATATTTTGATCTTTCATATAGCACTTTTTGCTTGAAACAAATTAGGTTACTTACTTGCTGATAGTTTACCCGTCTAACATATTTAGTTTTTCGTCAAATGAAGATCCAGTACATCCTTTCATTTTAGCTATCTCTATTACTTTACCATTAACCAAAGTCTTTCTTAGACTATATACTTTTGGAGCAAGAATAACACATTTATCAAAGTACAGTTCTCCTCCATCATGTTAAAATTTTGCTTATAATATTTCAGGATACTTCTTTTTTATTTTTTCAAGGCATTCATTTTTGAGAGAGCCCAATTCATCAACACATCCATCCCATTAGTATTTTAGTTATAGATCAGAGAATTTTTATAAGTTACAGTCTGTAATAATAGAATCAGTTCCTTTGTAATGTATCTTAAAGCCTTTGTTTTAAATATCTCTCATTAATTAATAGAGCTCTAATCTGGCATATGCTGTTACTGCTGCGGCTACTGCTATATTTTTACCTTTAATATTGAACAATTCATTCTCCATATCTACCATAAACTAGTCTTCATTGGTTTAATTGTAGTTATAGACTTATTAGGATTCAAGATGAGCATCAAGCTAGTTACCATTTAAGAATTTTACGCCGATTTGTCCATTTATCTTAGACCAAAGAATCCATAAGCACTATTAATAATAATTTTCCAAGTATCTTCCATAACTGGTTTGCCTATTTTTTGCTTTCAGATTTTAGTTTGAAGCCGTCTTTCATAATATCTCTTAGAAAGTAACATTTATCAAACGAGTAGCCATATAAAAATTCGTATTTATTACCAATCATGATGTCCGATAAATTTCTTCACTAAATAGCATAATCTCAGTACCATAATGATGGGTGAATACAAGTTTAGAATTGTTTTATACTATGTATGGTTAATTCATTTTAGTTGGTAGTAACTTTACATCTTATAAACCCAAAGAATTTTTAAATATCAATATCTTTAGCATCTAAATGTTTAGGATTTCCAATAGACATGTAATATTTGGCACCAACAGCTGGATAAAGTGACGTAAAGTCAGAATAGTAAACCTTTTTAAATCTGCCATAAGAATATATATCACATCTTCCACTAAAGTAACCCTACCTTATATCTTAATCAACATCTCTAGACAATTCATAAAGAAATCTATTGTAAAATTTACCATTTTTATTCATAAAACTAGTGTGCTTCTTATAGTATTTTGTGAAGAATAGTTTTTTGGATAACGTAGCTGATGTATAAAAGTCACAGATATCAATTTAAATTTTAGGGTCATCAATTAACTATTGTCTAAACTTAATCATAATCTCAGCCAGTGATAGACAATCATGATTTAAGTATTCTTTAATTTCAGCCATATGTTCTCCATAGATATTTATTAATTAAAGTCATCAAATTTGAAGTTGTGATTGGATTGTTTCATATATTTAGGTTTTAGTTATTGGCATAAAGCATCTAATCCACCAGCAAATATTCTACAAGAGTCTCTAAATATAAATTAGGCACCAAACTAATTCTCAACAACATGATTGATAACACCACCATTTAATTCCATAAACTTCTCTTGATATATTTTGAGGTCTTTACGTTTCATAAGCCATTCCTTGACAATAGCAATATCATATTTCGCACCATTATGAGAATACAGATAAACTTCTCCATCAAATTTATATTAGGATAAGTAATCTAGAAATTAACTATTACAATTATCACCATAGAATTCTTCATAGCCATAGTCAAAGTCATGAGTGTTGAATTCAGTACATAGTCCAACAGCAAAGGGTTTTGAAGTTCCTATTTCTTTGTTGATCTTTAAATACTCTAGATCATATGTCATAAGTGAACGTTTAATTTATTTTTGTTTATAACTTCTGGGAATGATAGGAGTACATTTATATTATATATTTTATTAAATGAATTCATATTGCTTACAGAATTCAGGATATTATTTCATGCTGACCATCAGTAGACAATGACCATTTCTGAATTAGAGTTTGATGTTACTTTTTAGTAATGGGGATGACTTTCTTTCTTATGATACAAATTTGAGGGATTCAATTTATTTCTGAAGATTAAAGAGGTTATTGTAGATAGTAAACTTACATTAATAGTACTCTGAAATAGTTTAGATATCATTATAGTCTGAGTGATCTTTTGTATTATTGCCATATTTGTGCTTGATATCTTTCGCCATTTTCTCAACTTAATTTTTATCAATCATTTTTATTCCAATTATCCAGTAAATAGAAGCTTGTTGTAAAACAAGACAGTGATAGAAGCAGTTTGTATAAGAAGATGGAGATATATAACATATTAGTTGTTCATTGATATTATTTGTCTGCCACCTCTAACAATTTATTATCTGTCCATTTGTTGTCTTTTAGGATAGATGAGAGCCTAAGCTGTTCTGATAAAATCATTTTGCTAATATTCTTCACCAGATTACTTAAGCTTTGAAATAAGATCTTATATTAACTGGTTTTGGTTGCCTATTTTGGTAGATAAAGATTCATATTAACAATTTCCTAGAATAGCAAATCTGTAAAGCTTATTGGTATTAGATAAATTAATCAGTTTGAATATGTTATTAACAAAGCTTCTGACTAAGTTGTAGTTGCCATCTATGAAACCTTTAGTGATTCTATCCAATTGTATTTGAGGAACATCGTATTCTTATCTGGTCTTGTTGTTGGCAGTAGGCTTATATTTAATGAATTTTTATCTTTATCTTCTACCTCATACCTGTGAGATTATTTCATTGCTTCTATATAAATCTTATAAGCAAGTTCTTCATCATCTTATTTTGGCTAAGTATCTTTTGAGCATAGACATTTACATTCACAGTAATTATTTTCTAAGCATTCCTGACACATATATCATTGATCATAATGACATTTTCTACACTACTAACTTTATTAACAATTTTCATAGAAACTTATTGAGCAATTATATATAGTAGCAGATGCTACACATTTGACAACACTTTCTTCAATCTAAGCACATTCTTATGCTTCTAGTTATATATGTTCGGAATCAATTTGCCCGGGGATAGTTTCTGAACAAATCACAGTTTATTTTTGTTCTTCTTGTTGGCAGATCTTTTCATGATCCCAAAGTTCCTGTATATGAGTATGCTAGAAACCACATTCATTTTTACAATCGTTAAGAACCAGTTTTAAAAGTTATTTTTAAACTTACTGTTTCATAAAAGCAATTCTTAGCTCCAAAACATTATTATTATTGTTTTATGGTAATTATTATTGCTATTATTTATTTTTAAAGTTTATTATTTATGAAAATACTTAATTGGTTTTACGAGTTTAAAGAATTATTTCTTATCATATTAATATTTTGCTAGGTTAAGTGAATCAATCTTTTAAAGCATCTTGTCTTTTAGCTTGTACACACACTTTCCTTGTTGTTGATATTTCTCATATATCTTGTTGAGTCTTTGGATCTGAGCCGACAGTTTCAAGACTTTCATTTTATAGCGAGATAAATTATAATATCTTTTTTATTATTTAGTTTCTTCTGACATTTGTTTAAATTGAATTTATTTTTGCTATATAGAATAGTATTTATCTGCCAGAGCCCTAATTTATTCGATATTTAGGTTAAATATTTTTTATGTAGATAGTTAGTTGTAGTATTAGTTGAGATATATGATATAGAATCACACTACCCTTATGTTTTCTTTATATGACTCTTTAGCAGTTTGAATTATTAATTACATTTAGGACAGGTTTCAATCATTATTTTAATATACTTTTTGTTTAAATTAATCATTTTTTTAATATTTATTTAATGGAAGACTATCTATATGACTGTTAGATATCAAGCTGTAATTAATGTAAGTTATAATTATAGTCGTTTTGCCTCTTTTTAGACTTACACCTAGGTAGGTATTATTAAAAACTCAAGAACTATGACTATTAAATTAAAACAGTAATTAAAGGTATTAGATGTAAATCGCCTCATTATTTATTTAAAGGCCATAGAATAATATAAATGAATTAATTGTTTTTTTTAATTTATTGTAGTTAAGAAAGATGAGCTTTAGCAATAAACTTAAAGAGATATATCTACACAAAGATATGTCTGAGCAAGAATGTAATGAATAGTTGGAATCAAGAAACCTCTCTCAGAGAAATTCGGTTAGACTTAACATCCAAAATACGACAGCAGCAAAGATTATGTTCTATATAAACAAGCAAATCTAAAAAAAGGTTTAAAAATACCTTAAGTATGGATTGAACCTGAAAAGGCTTATGGAGTTTATGAAGTAACAACTATAAAGTTCTCTAAAAAAAGAGATAAGAAAAAGGAAGATGCTCAAGAAGAATAAAAAATAGAATGATATGTTTGATAGCGTGAATTCTCTCATTGTAACATTAAAATATGATTAAGAAGTTACTAAATTGTCAATTCTCTTATATCCTGCTATTTCTTTTGTTATTTATTGAGCAGACATATATTTTTAAATGATCAATGTGTAAAGCAATTTGGTATAAGCATCGGTTAACTGCTATAGTACAAATGGAATGAATATTTTAATTAAAGTACTAAAATAATATATAATGAAGGTTTAAAAATAATTCATCGACTAAGTGTTTTTAAATCTATTCTAAAGATAATTTATCAAGCTTACCTAGTTTTTCAACAATTATTTAAAATTTAAGGGGTCTAGAATTAATCATTAAAGTTTTATCCGTTTGCTTTAAACCTAAAGAATAAGTTATGATGTATTGTTTTAGATTTATTAATCTGTGTCTATATTTAGGAATTCCTACTTCGGCACATACAGCATTGTTCTTGTTTAAATTGTTTATACCAGCATTATACAAATAAAAAGTGGTCGGCAGGGCATAATAATATTTTAGGTGACTAAGATATGTCAAGAAAGCAGATGGGGTAATCCATTTAAGTGGCATAAAAAATATTTGCTATCAGAAATTCAAACCTAGTTATCTTGTACTTATACATGTTCTAAATCTATATTTCTTTACTGATTTGCTATTATTATTTATTTATCAATATATCTTTACTGATTTGCTATTATTATTTATCAATATTTCTTTTAATCTTTCTTCTTATTCTTTTTGATAGGCTTAATATTGCTAGTCTATTTTTAAGTTTCGATTATGTTCTCTAATGCACTCATATATCAAATATGGCTAGCAAAATATAAGGACCAAAATACCCATCGCGATTGCTATAACATAAGGAGCATATAAACCTATCCAGATATAATTTACTATATTTTTATTATTTTCTGCGTTTCTATATTCATAGTTATTACAGATTGGTTATTATTCCATACATTTTTAGTGTAATTAGACTATTCCTCGCTTTTATATTTTGCTATAGATATTGATACCCAAAGTAAAGGACACCATCCAATTGAAGATACTAAACCATGCAATCCAATCAACAATATACAAAAGTCAGTTAATATTCTACGGGTGTAATATTTACATTTAGATATTTATTTATCAGTCTTAAGTTATTTTAATAAATTGATTGTTTAATTTCTCGCGGTTAAGAACTTCATTCTTTATATGGTTAAAAAAATATATATTTAATTATTAATCATTCTAGTTATTAAAGTCATTTAGCATTTTGTCATAAAATGAAGGGCTTAATCCTTATTTCTTTTCACTGGCATTTGATTATTGGTAACTTAAGAATTTGCGAATAGATTAGACTTTAACTATTTCATTTCTTCTGTTACTGTCAATAATTATTCTAGCATTATCCTGGTTCTGACCTTGGATATAATAATTTTTCTGTTAAAGTTGTTTGTTTATATCCAAAAAATATTAAAGTTGCAGTGATTAGTATTTTACCTATTTATTCTTCTACCATTTATTTTAAAGAATAAAAATGATTTAATATTCATAGTTGTTCTTTATCATTATCTAAATAATAATCATTATATTCAAATCATTTGGTATATTATCTTTAGGAATACATTATGCTCCATAATAACAAGAAAGACTATCAGTGATATAATCTATTTTTAATTCTGGATATTCTTTATCAAATTCTGTTGTACAATGATCTTAATAATAAATAAGTGATTAACAATCTAAGCAATAGAAGAATGTCCATTAGGGATCGCTGATAATTAAATTTATTGTTGCAAATATAACATATTTCTCCAGTAGCTTCATAACCATTTGAACAGTTATATATTGGAGTTGCTCTTATTTATAGCCAATAAAATGATTCATTAATTTACGAGTGTTATTATTCTTTGTTCTAATTGACTAATTTGTTAAGATTATTATTGGACTAATTGTTTAAGTTCTTTAATCACGATTTGATGATAAGCGAGACAAGAATCTTTAAATTATTGGAGTTTTACATTCTTTTTCCATCTTATTGTATTATTTTGAATTATTAGGGGATGTCTTCATATATAACCCCAAAATCTTATCTGACACCGTGGAATTAATCATCTAAATAATATCCTAAATTATCAAATACTTCTTCATTATACATATAACTGACAAATTCAATATCTTCAATACCCTCAATATTATATGGCTAGATGTCTGTTTTATATTCTCTTGAATTCCCAGGCGTATAAATAATAAAAGAAGGTGCTAATACGTCATTTTTTTATGAAAAAAGCCCACTGTTGAAGCCTCCAGTTCCATTTGAAGAGATCACGCATTTATAATTCCCCTAAATACTGTTATCAATGGGGCTAAATGGTCCTAACATAAATATTTGTGAATTTTAAACATTACTCCTAAAATTACCTACAAAATCAAAATTAAAGTTTTTAATATATTCTGTACAGTTTCATGCTGTAATATTACATTAATTTAACTGTAAACCATTTGTGAATGTGCCACTATTCGTTATTTAAACTATTGGAGTTGTATCTGCAGCACTAAGAGAACTTGAGTCTATATAAATAGCATTAGCCATTGTTGATGATGATGTGCTGAATTTCGATCTTTTAGCAAATCTTAATTAAGAATTATCAAATATAGCCTGTAACGCACCAGACATATAACTGTAAAATTAGTTTGAATCTGAGTTAAAAGAAGATAATTAACCATCTCCAAGAATATTTAAAACATCTGGATTAGGACTAATAAAATCTCTCAATAAAGAAGAAGTACATAAGATAAAGTGGAATTACTTGTTTTTAGTTATCCTAGTGATTAAAGTTATCCATAATTAACAGCATCGTTTTAACTAGTACTGTTTTACACTGCTGTTATCTTTTATAAACCCATATATAAATTAACCGTCGAAACTAATTCTAAAGAACCAACAGTTAAGCTTGAACTTATAGTTGAAGCGTTTTATATTTTGCCAGGAGTGCCTGTTATATTATTCGCTGAAACCCAGGTAAAAATTGGTAGATCATTGCCAGAAAATGTAGTAGCGGTTGATTATAATTTAAAAGCCCCAGCTGAATAAATTGCTGTTTGAGATGATAATGTATTAACTGTTTTTGTATCGATATAGCTTTTAGTGGCAGAATCTTAAGCCAATGTTGGATCAATTAAATTTTTGACTTTATAAGTATTAGTCATATCTAAATCCTCAGCAGAAGGATAAACGAAGTAAACACAACTATTGCCACTAATTCCTGCTCTCATTATATAATTTACTATGTTATTTTTTTGTTTGTTTCTAGTCCACCTTCATTTGTTATATATTATGGCGGTAAAACTACATCTGCCTCACCTATTCCTACATCTGTTCCTTAAACGGTATTTGCTCCACCAGGACTCCTACGTAATAAACCATAAGTACCATTAGCTACAACTCCGCTCAATCCACCCTAATAATTATGTTATCGAAATGTGTCTGCTTACAACCCTTTTAATTGTCGATTTATTTCAGTCTCAGTTACAGGGGCCCCGCTAGATTCAAGACCTCGCAAAAATAGACCTCTGAAGTCCGTTACATTTGAAGAGCCTAGCAATGCGCACAAGTCAGGATAGGTAGCTGATGAAAATGACTAACCATTACATAATTGCCGATCTGTAGGAATATTTGCTGAGTGCCATGCGATGATAGAACCTACTGGGAACGAGCTTCCGGAGGTAACGAGGCTATCCGCATATTGATTGGTAACTGCGTCTGTAGCTAGCGTGGGGTTTGCGAGATTAACGATCTTCTAATTATTCATATTAACAGCACCAGAAGTTAAATTTTAATTAGATATAGAATTGAGGTTTTAATTTGAGGCTAATTTCGTTGCTAGTGAATCATCTAATTGTTGTTTATTTACACCGTCTGTAGAATGTGTTCCTGTAGCCAAATTGATTATCTTCTTATTATTCATCGTAACATTAAAAGTATTTGGGTTACCAGCGGCAATCGAGTCAATCCCAGTCGTGGCATTCATTTTTACACTTACACTATCATCGACATATTCTTTACTAGTGAATTGATTGTCTTGGTCTATTGTTGTTGTAATAGCGTAGCCTGCTTTCTAACTACACTGAATAGGTATTTGAACTCCTAATGATGTAGGTAATTATTTTAAGTATATAGTCAATGTTGGATCTGAATTTGGTAATGGGTAAAGTGTTGAATCACCTCCTAATTATAATGAGCTATTACCACTAACAGATTAAAAGTTTTATTGACCCAACTCTAGATCAAAATGTCCTGCTGAACAGTTTAATTCAGAAGTACCAACTGAAATATTAACATTTGTTTATACATTTTTGGCTACTCATTGGTTCCTGTTACAACTAGTTAATGTGTGTTTATCGCTGGAGTTGCTAATAGTGTTTTTGATCCATAGCAAGAAATTGATGAAAGATTTGATTGCATTTATAATTAGCTTTTTGCTAATATTCAGAAGTTATTATCGGTTTAACCCACAGGACAATATATCTTACCAAGACTGAAATTATCACTAGTTATATCTATGGAATTATCACCAGAACATAATACTTTTGATTTTGATGTAGAATTGTATATTTAATTATGATCTATAACAGGAATATGTTGATCAGTATACGTTTTTGATTATGTCAGGATAGATTAGTCTTAATCATCAACATAGACTTTTTATTCTTCAACTGACTATAAAATTGCTGAGGAAAAGTATGCCGCTGAAGCCGCAGACTCGAAATTAGCAGAATAAGCAATGTTTGTTAACGAAATACCATTCATATCTATATTAGAAATAGGTTTTTAAGATTGATCCAGTCTCTTATTATCTACATACGTTTTTTATGATTAAAGTGTTTAAACTGCTTTATTTTCCGTATAGGTATTACAATTTGAAGTAGTCTGACTTATGGCACTTGATCTGTCACTTATTTCTTAATCTAAATCTTCTCTTAATTAGTCATCGGCAGAAATTAGATTAGCGGTTTCAGTATTTAGACTGTTATAAACTCAATTTATATTACTTTATAATGAATTATCTGCTGCTATTCTGGCTTATTATTCATTTGTAGTATTTGTTTATAATTATGTATCTGAGTTTGCCCTTACTTATGCTTCTTCTTATTGTACAGAGGTATTAATATTAGACTGCATAGTTCCACGATTAATAACAGCTTTACTATTTCCATAAACGTTGTTACAATTAATTTATTTGTTGCTATTTGTGAAGTCTGATGTGCCAGTAAATGGTTTAGCGCTATTTGTGATATTTAGAGCTGGGCTTTCTCCAACTGGTACAAAGGAATCTTCAGTATATTATTTTGAAGCAGCATCTTTTTGATCTTCAGGATAACCTAGATTTTGAATTCTTTTGCCTTTTAAATTTTAAATTTGTATGTTGAATACTTGCTATACTTATGAACCACCATAAATATTTCGACCGTTAATGAATGTATTATTTAAATCTCCGTTCATTTTTCTGAAATAAAAAAACTAAAATAAAATATGAAAGAATCTAAAATAGTAGATAAATGAAAGTAAATGGCGATGACACATAATTTAGAGTGAATCTGTCTAATTCATACACCTTCAAAAGAATATCATTAAACTCATTTATTGTTGATAATTTATTCACACACTTTTATGATGAGTGCTCTGATTTTACGTTAGAATAGAAACAAAATGAAGCTGATCCTGCATCTAAACATATCTTTACTTTAAAATATTATGTAGAAGGCACAGAACAATTTTTAGATTGGTTTAATAATCAAGGCATAATAAAACTTAACAATAATACTGATAATATTCCATTATATTTATAAACACTTTCATATTAAGCAGCTAGTGATGTTTTATTTAGACCTATTGGTATGGGCTGGGAAAAGCTTGGCTTCGATATTGTAGATGATACATTTAGAAATATTTAAACAGGAATTAGAGTCTAGGACTTTACTTAATCATCGACTAACTTAGTAGCAACTAATAATTTACCACAGCCTTGTACAAGTGGTTATGGAGTATGACATTTTAAATTAATAACAACGCAACATTTGGTGGCAAAATACAAAAAGAGCTACAGAACGAAATTTCTAATTAATAAGTTGTTTACTCAGATGTTAAAACGATTACGGATTTGGAATTTACTCTGCTAAATTGTGATATGAAACAAATAATGACTTGATAATAATAATGATATAGAAGTTATTCTTAATATCTCTGTTTTTATGGAGTGATCATTGATTCCTAAGTCTGTTCATGATTTGTATCAATTACCTTGCTGATGATTGATTGTCACTTATATTTAGAGATTATAATTCATTTACAAGACCTAAATCGCACATTTTTTATGCATTTTTTATAGCAAGTTTTTATCCCGCTTTAGGGTTAATTTATGCTGGAGTTGAAGTTATTTATTTCCACGCCATTTATCATAATAATCTAGACCTTAACTCATAAAGCACTGTATGGAACTCATTTTCTATTTACATATTTTAAATGTTTTACTAAATATTTTTGTAAAGCTAATCATTTCTTAGCCTAGTGTTTGCCGATGCCGCTCGTTCTTATAATTTAGGTTACTCACTTCCTCTTTCCTCTCTTCTTTAAATACGACCTCTTTTTTATTCTTCATCTCTCATAACTACATCTTATCCTCTTCTTGGTGGAGTTTTACTACGACTTCTTCTTTATGATGGTGGTGTTGATACTGTAGGAATTCCTTCATTTACTAATTTCTCTTCCACTATTTATATATTTTACAATTATTAACTTACGTGATTTTTTATTGTCTCTTTAGCTTTTGGTTATAGTTAAGGATTCAATTATTTGTCAAAAAGTTCCTCAATAAACTATAACAATTGATTAAACTAATTCTATGTCATTTTTTATTGAAAGTCAAATACAAGATGATCAATGTTTTAATCATATTTGACTCTAACCCCTGAAATTATGTTCGAAAAAGGAATATTATCAATACTTATTTGAGATATTTTTTAGCTTTCGTTTTAGATATATTCGTTAATTTCCTTTGTTAACTATTCAAAATCCCAAAACCCCTTCAGTAGTTTGGTTGAGTTTTTGATTGATAAAAGTAGACTATTAGTGCATACTTTATTAGGGTTTTAATAGGGTTTATGTAGGGGTTTAATGTTTAAATATTAGTATTTTAAGTGAGTATAACAAGCGATTTTTTAAAATATTTCACACAAACATAAGCTTAGAGTCATGTGGCAGTTCTCTGAATTTTATCTTTCTAAGTGTATGTTTGATTGTTTCTATTGTTTGTTAATTCGCTTAGCTTGGCTTGTTAATAGTTGAGTATGCAAGTTCTCTGAGACCTTCATTTATTTTATTTTTATAGAGATGTTGTTTAATTCTCTGCTTAGAATCTCTCTCACCCTTGCCGTTAAAGTAATTGTTTCTTGGCATGTCGCTCTCTATTTTTATTATTACTGCTAGAGCCCAGATATCCCATTAAGTGTCTCCATCTCTCCAATCCTCTCTCTCTGGAAAATATCCAGGAGTACCATATACATTTCCTTATGCAGAGGCTTGCACTCTTTGAGCTCTGTTGAAGTCAATAATATAAACTCTAAGAGGCTGAAAGTTCATCAAGGTGTTCTATGGCTTTAAGTCTCTATAAACATAACCTAGCTTGTGAAGCTCTTCAATCCCCTCAACTATCTGCTATACTATCTAGGCAATTTATCTCTGACATCTATTGTCAGATAAGAATTCTCTGTAAGTCATTTCAAGTAAAGGACGCCTGAAGGCTACATGATCTTTACCAAGTAAAATAGCATCAAGCTAGATGATATGACTGCACTCATTTAACTTTGCCTTTTAAAGAGCATAATACTCATTTGCAAATTCCATTGGAACTTGTCATCAGCAAGGAAGTAATTGAATGGATATATCTTGTAAGCATATTAGTCATCAGTAATGACTCTCTTCTCTCTTTTATCTTCAAGAGTGAGATAGCTTTCTAGGCAAGAATCTAAGTCAATGATTTTTAATATAGGAATCTTCATTGCCTCTATTTTAACCATAATTTTATTGATCTCAGAGACTGGAAAGTTCTTGACTGCTTTCTT